>PVJC01045300.1:0-13760 GCA_004026665.1 Murina feae | reverse complement strand
AAAAAATAACCAAAATACAACCAAAAACAAAAAGAAAAAGAAGACAGTCTCACCAACAATTAGAAAAAACCCCAGTATAGTCAACAATTAAGGAAACAACAGCAGAGCAACAGAGAGAGAGAGAGAAAAATTATTTGAATAATGAAGAAAGAAAGGCGTGAGGTATCTGTGGGCTTGGAGCAGGGGATTGGAAATTAGATATCTTAGTAGGGTGAAATTGTAACGGGGGCGGTAAAAAGAGGGAATAGGGAGACTCTAAAGCATGAGTAGGATAAGAGAAAAAGGACAACAACAGGAGAAAAGTGAGGAAGAGAGTGTTGGCATAAAGGTAAAGCTGAGATAGAGTAAAATGATGCCATAGAAAATTTGAAAATAGAATGAAGAACACTAATCTCAAAATAAAATAAAGATAAAATAAAATGACTGTTAGAAAAAGAAAAAAAAATTAGTAGTAATAATATTGATTAAAAATAAAGATACAATAATTAAAAAGGTAAAATCAAGTGAGGGAAAAAGACAAAAATTATTTCTTAAAGGAAAAAAAAAGAAAAAGAAATTAAAAAATTTTAAAAAAGAAAAAATTAAAAAGAGAGAAATGTGCAGTAGTGAGGGTCATTCACTTTTTCTGCTCTTCTGATTGGTATTCCTTTGTCTTGTCAGCTATTCAGGAGAGTATTGAAGTTTCCTGCGATTCACTGCTCCTCTGTGTGGTAAACCAGTCCTGAATTAAAAGCCGGCAGTATTTCTGCCTTTATTTGTGCTTATATAAGAATCAGTTTGTGAATCAGCCTCTGGGTGGCAGTGTTTCTGGAATGACCTCTGTGGCTATAAGTCCTCTCTAACCAGCATTTAGGTTTTGTTTTCCCCTATCGCACTTAATACAAGTTTGGTGGAATGGACTGCCCCAGAGCTGGTTTTGGGATCAGTCACTCCCTGCTCTGCTTCTCAAGACACAAAACAGGGTTTTCCCCTGCAGTCTCCATGAGCAACCCCAATTGGATGCTCCTATGTATTGGGTTTAATAATCCCAAGTCTAGATTTAACAATGAGAGGGAAAAAAGAACTCCTCAGAGATGTGCAGGCTCCCTTCCCCCTCCAGCTCTGTGCACAACTCTCCCAATGTCTCTTCTCCGTGACCCAAAACCAAGGCTGTCTTTTCGTGTCCAGATCGATTATGGGGTGGTTTTTTTTGGTTCCCTTCTGCTAGCAGCTTGCAGGACCCCTTCCCATACTCACGTCATGCTGGTGCCAACAGCCTCGGACTTTGTGGAGCGCGCGCTCCGGTGTTCCTGGGTTTCTGGCTGGTCCCTGGGTGTCCTGTTTGAAGTTTTCCTGGATGTATACAATTCTAGTAACAGTTACTCAAGATGGTCTGGTCTCCGCAGCAGAGTCGGCAGCTCTGGGAGAGATTTCAGTGGCAGTGGAGGCAGCACCCAGTTAAGGGAGCCCCATTCGGGTTCTCCAACAGTCCTCTGGAGTATAGCTGTTGCACACCCACAAATTTCCACGCTTGGTACATCCACACACTCTCCATTCCTTCTCTCTCTCACACACTATCTTTCAGTCTGGCTTCTCATCGGCAGTCATCTTTTTTCCTGGTTCTGAATTCATAGGACTTTAACTGGTTTCAGCAAGAGGTTAGTAGGTTCCATTCAGCAGAGCTCCCAGATGTAGTTCAACAGAGGCACAGTCAGAGATCAGCAGTGATTACACCTGGTTGAAACTTTAAACTTACCAATTCTTTATAATAAAGAGGTGCTATGCAAATTAACCTTCACACCCTCACAAGATGGCTGCCTAAGAGGCCAAGCTTTTGACACTGACTGACATAGAAATTGACCAATCAGAACCTAATCTGGGTGAACTGCAAAGGCAGAACCTAAGGTGGGGGCTGAGGAGGGGTTTAAAGGGCAACAGCTGTTTGGTGTAGGATGTAAGAAAGCAGTTCAATTTTTTGATGACCAGGTTGGCAGTATAGTACATATGGCTGTCAGTCCAGATGTAGGAATTATGTATTTTTGTCTGCTAAGAGCATCTCTTCCTGCTGAAAAAGGCTCCCCACCCCCATTTAAGCAATCCTATCCTATATAATATCTCTATACTAATAAAAGGGTTATATGCTAATTAGATGGGGTCGACCGACCATCTTTCAGATGTCCAACTTCCTTCTTGACAAAGCTATGGTGGTGAGGGCTGAGGCAGAGGCAGATAGGGCCAATCAGGCTGGTAGGGGAGAGCAATTGGGGGCAAGATCAGGCCAGCAGGGCAGAGCAGTTAGGGGTAATCAGGCAGGCAGGTAGAGGCAGTTAGGGGCAATCAGACAGGCAGACAAAGAGGTCAGGGGTGATCAGGCAAGCACAGGGGTGAGGGACAATCAGGCAGGCAGGCAGTAGGAGCCAGAGGTCCCAGATTGCAAGAGGGATGTCCGACTCCCTGTGGGATTGAGCCTAAACATGCAATCAGACATCCCTAAGGGGTCTCTGATTGGAGTGGGTGGAGACTGGGCTGAGGCCCCCCCCCCACGCATGAATTTCATGCACCAGGCCACTAGTATATACATAACCCCTTATTCACAATTCCAAAATGCAGCACTCTGAAAAAAAATTATTTTTAAATCTACATTGGAGACAGACATGTAGCAGGACATGAGTTAACATAGGTGATTAGTAGGTTTCATTTATCTCTTTTCTTTCTTTCTTTTTTTAATGTTTTATTCTTTTTTTTACAGAGAGGAAGGGAGAGGGATAGAGAGAGTTAGAAACACCGATGAGAGAGAAACATCGATCAGCTGCCTCCTGCACACCCCCTACTGGGGATGTGCCCGCAACCAAGGCACATGCCCTTGACTGGAATCAAACCTGGGACCCTTCAATCTGCAGGCCAATGCTCTATCCACTGAGCTAAACTGGGTAGGGCAGGTTTCATTTTTCTTGAGTGGTTTGGATACTCTTACATTTTGCTGAGAAAATATTAAATGTTTTGTTATGGTGTGTTGCCAAGAATCTAAATTCTGGGTTTTTGTTACATTCTGAATGGGAAAGACATTTTTCCACCTTTCTGAAGTCCAAACAATTCTGAACTCCCAAAGGGTTTGGATAAAGGATTGTGGACTTGTATTTCTCATTAATATCTTATAGTCAATTCTCAGACACATAATATGATTGTGTAATTAAACTCTTTCAGCTGCAAATGCTGGAGTCTCAACCCAAATCACCTTATGCCTTTCAACAACAACAACAGGAAACTGATTGCTTTCCTAACTGGAAAGTACACTTCAGGTGTGGTAGGAGCCTGGGGAGCCCCTTCCTTAAGGCTGTGGCTTTATTCGCAACAATATTCCTGTGGCACAGGGCAGGAATGATGGCAGCCCAAGGTCATACCCTTATGGCATATGAGCCGAAGGAAATCACCCTCCCCTTGATGTCATATATCAATTTTCAGGGGAAATCTGATAGATGTCATTATGTGCTTATCCCTAAACCAGTTACTCTCAGGGGATACGCTTAGCATCGATGCCATGTGCTTTGCAGATACTGTGGCACAGGGAGGAGGCATGCGTTTACAGTATTGCCAGGACTTGGGGAAACTGGGGAGAGTTATAACCTAATAAAAAAGTGAAGTGGAACCTGTGATGCAGGGCAGCAGAATAAACAAACGTGACTCCTTCCTCTGCTTTAACATACACTGTGGCTAAAGGTGTACTTGACACCAATACAAGTTAGCATGTTTCAAAAAAATTCTTCAGAAAGTAGGTTATGTGTACCTTTCACCTCATAATGACCAACACAGAAAACTTCCATATTTTCCTAAAGTAGATTTCTGGCAGCCATGTTTGTATTATGTACCCTTAGATACAATGAGCCCATTAGATGCTTCCTGTTCGAATTTGGAATGGGACTGAGAGACAGTTGGACACCCAGGCAAGCCTGTTGAATGGAGAATGTATTAACTCTGGAGGGGTCATGCTTCTTCCAGAGGCAAAAAAAAAAAAAAAACTTGAAAAAGTTGATGAGCAGAAAGAGAATATTCAAACAGAACAGAACAGTGAAATCAAGAAACAGAGAGAATGCTGCCTGGGATCCTGATGATGTTCACCTCCTTACTTTGGTCCCTTTGAGAGGCATGGTCTTTCCTGCTCTGGGAAATCATGAAGGCATCTTGCATTCTTCTTCTTCTTTTCTTTTTTTTTGATAAATTTTATTGATTTTTTTTTTTACAGAGAGGAAGGGAAAGGGATAGAGAGTTAGAAACATCGATGAGAGAGAAACATCGATCAGCTGCCTCCTGCATACCCCTCACTGGGAATGTGCCTGCAATGAAGGTACATGCCCTTGTACCTGGGTCATGTGGTCAGCTTAGAAGGACTAATGTGACCATCTTAACAGTGTTCAAACCACATTCTACTTTTAACATCAAATCACCCTGTAGTTAGCAAATATCTGACTCGAAAGTAAGATTCTTCTTTCTAAAACTATTCCTTAATGATTATTACTACTAATTATTATTATTTGAGGGAGTCTCCTTAAATATCTTGTATTATGATGAACTTCCAATTTGTTGCATATTGAATTATATAGTAATTAAAGCAAATGTCCTTGTGTTATGCAAGTGGATACTCTGATGAGGAGTTGAACCTGGACCCAGGAATTCCTGGACCCAGTTGACCCTGAGAATCGAACCTGGGGCCCTTGAGTCTGCAAGCCATTGCTCTATCCACGGAGCCAAACTGGTCAGGACAGCATCTTGCATTCTTAAAACAGTCCTGCATGCTGCTGAAGCCAGTGAAGCTTGAGTGGCTCCAGCTCCTTATAATCAAAGAATCCTAACTATTAATTTATTTCCATTTATTAGATATTAAATATTCTGGAAATAAAAATAATGGAAGTACCATATATATCCAAACATAAGTCCACTCCTCATTACAGTATCCACTTGCATAACATGAGGACATTTGCTTTAATTACTATATAATTCAATATGCAGCAAATTGGAAGTTCATCATAATACAAGATATTTAAGGAGACTCCCTCAAATAATAATAGTTAGTAGTAATAATCATTAAGGAATAGTTTTAGAAAGAAGAATCTTACTTTCGAGTCAGACATATGCTAACTACAGGGTGATTTGATGGTAAAACTCGAATGTGGTTTGAACACTGTTAAGATGGTCACATTAGTCCTTCTAAGCTGACCGCATGATCACTTACCTGAGAAACTCAATATACATAAAGTAAGAATACATTTTGCTACTCAGCATAATGTGTACAGAATCTCTGGCCATAACTGCTTGTGATCTTCCTTAAGAAACTTGAGGTTCATAGAAAACCTCAACTATCAAAAGCTGTCCTTAAGGTAAAAAGCCCCAAGAGGCAAATTTATTTCCAGCCCAGCCATACAGCTGCAGAGAAAGGAGAAAAATCAAGTATAAAATGAAGCCAAGAGCTTACAGAAAGCTTTTTATTCATGTGACATGATTTTGTGATAAATTATTTTAATGCTTTTAAAACTCTGATAAATGGATTGATATGGTAACAGATTTTGTTTTGTGACTTATTTACTCAGTGGAATTAAATTGTGAAGTGGGAAGGACAGTAACCACATTAGACCACTAGGAAGCCATTTAGAGCCATGGGCTGGAGAAAGTACTGGCAATAATGACTCCCAGGAGAATTTGCCAACCGTTTATAACCCTGAGGACTTTACCAGAATACAAAAATCACCAAGACAAGGAATTAGGACGCAAACACCAAAATAAAGACCAGTTGATGCTTGCACGTGTGAGAAATTATGCTAAAATGATGGCATCACAGCATGTACACAGTCACTGAGAAGGAAGCATTGCAGAGTGAACCTCAGGGGTGATCCTCACACAGTGGTAAGAGCATCACCAGAGAACTTGTTAGACATGCAGATTCTCAGGCCACTCCCAGACCTACTGAATCCATAATTATAGAGGTGGGGCCATAAAAAGCTGTATTTTGATGTACACTGAAGTTTTAGACCTACTGGAGCAGAGGTGAGGAGAAAGTTGGGCAGAGGTGGTTTCCTCTTACTGGTTATGTTACTCTGGCCATTTACATAATATTTGAGTGCATAAGTTTCCTTGTCTGTGAAGGTTGAAGAGGAATGCCCATTGTCCCCTAATGTAAGGTTTAAGTCTATATTATTTATGAACTAGAGGCCCAGTACACAAATTTTTGCACAGGTAGGGTCTGGCCACCCCATGCCCCCCTCCCATGGGGGCCCATTGGGCTGGGCTGGCAGGGGAGAGGGGCCGTGGGAGGTTGTCTGGCTGGCCCTGCTCCTGTTTGCCCCCCCTCAACCCAACTAAGAGTGGGGCCAGCCAGCCGGCTGTAGAGAGGGGCCTTGGGCAGTTGGCCGGAGGGCCCTGCCCCTGATCTGGGTGTTAGGGGACGACTGGGGGCCAATTGGAGCCCAAATCAGGCCACTTGGCTGCCACAGTGCTTGTCATAGCCACTGGTCATTCCAGTTGTTCTGGTGGTTCCACCATTCCAGTCACTGGGCTTTATATATAGAGATAGGACTGCTAGGGTGCCTGACACATTCAATAGTGATAGCATGCTATTAAGCTCCATTTTAGAGAGGGAGAATGTGATGAAGCCAGGAACCTAGGTTGGCTGTCTGCAGTCCACACTCTCAACTATAACACTGCTTGCTTCTCCTAGCACTCAACTGTTTCTTCTTGTAACTCCACAAGTATCATCTTAAGGAATTTATTTATTTTCTCCAACAACATAAGAAATACATACTTAATGCAGGAGATTTTTAAAAATTACAAAATGAACCCTCAGGAAAAATAATAATTTTATCATTCAGTGATAACCACTAATACATATCAATATGTGAATATCCAATCAATCTTTTGCTATAAAATATCTTAAATGAGCTTTTTCCAATCAAAATATTATTAAAAGGCCCTCTTTCATCTTGATAAATGAATTCAAGAATTAGGAAGCTATTTGTACTATAGGAAACAGTATGTATACTATGAATAGAAACCTTTTTCTGAATTATTAAATTTATTTATTTTTTATTGATTTCAGAAAAGAAGTGAGAGGGAGAGATAGAAACATCAATGATGAGATAGAATCATTGATTGTGTCCTGTATGCCCCATACTGGAAATTGAACCAGCAATCCAGGCATGTGCCTTGACCTGTAATCGAACCAGTGACCTCTTGGTTTCTGGGTCGATGCTCAACCGCTGAGCCACTCAGTTTATGTAATTTAGTTAATGTGATGTTTTTAGCTGTCTTCCCAATATCCCTTATACCTTCTGCTGATATGTTGCGCCAAGATGGTTTGAATGTTGTCAGCCCTAGGCCCAGACCCAGGGACGAACCAATGCGAGTCATCTCATTCACCAAGTCATGTGATTAGGTTAGAGAAGCACAGCTATAAAAGCTTCCCAATTTCCTTAGCTGAGTTGTTTGCTTGTGATCCAAGCTGGTCCAGTTAGAGGGCAGATGTGAACGACTGGGAGAGAAATGCTTCCTCTCTGGACTTAAGTGAACATGCGTGTCACCAGGAGGTGCTAATAGCCATCATGTGACAAGGAGAAGAGTCCGACTTAGATTGAATCAATACTTTTGAATATTGACTCAGAAGATAGAAGAGGAATCTTGTGGAGTGCCTGGTTTCAATCAGGTCTGAAGTCTACAATACCACCAATTAGTTTACTTAAAGTTTAATTCTGATTGAATTGTGTTTTCTATTATTTGTAACCTAAAGTATCCTAACGTATCCTAAATACAGAAATATGGAATATAGAATTTGAGAAGACACTAAGAGTTTATCTAATCCAAGTTTCCTTTTTCCAGGGACAGACTAATTTTGTAATCACACAATAATCTTCTCCCCGAAACTGAAGTAATTTAATTTTCCTAGTAGCTTTAGCTCCACAACAGGCTCTGAGATTAGCCTTTTCTTCCTATAGAAAACAAATTAAAAGACTAGGAGGTTTATGTTTCTGGTCATGACCGAGTAACTGTACTGGACTACACTTCCCTCTGTATACATCTATAAAATTGCAAAAAATACAGGTAACACCTGTTTATAGATGTTGAGAAAAAGACACACAGAACTGAACGAAGATGACCCAGAGGAGGTAAGGAAACCAGGTGACCCACACTGTGCTTTCTGCAGTAGAGGCACTTTGCAGATGGCTGCGGAAAGCGGGGAAACCCAAGCCAAGAATGACATCCTTAGTGAGTAGGAAAGGTAGAGTCGAGTCTGGGGCTCCTGAGGTGATTGGAATGTATGGGGACAGGGATCCTGAAAGAAGGGAGTTGGTGAGCAAAAGATAGGCTCTTAAAATCTGCATAGGGGGTCCCCTGGAGCCACTGGCCAAACACTCATTATCCACACACTCAACCAAACAGCATCTATAATGTCCAGCATAAATAATTACTAGACATAGAAATGGGCAGAAAATGTTAACCATAATGAAGAGAAAATATTGACTACTTTTCTCTTCATTTTAGATAACAGACATAGAAATTACAAAAACGATAGAATTTTCAGATAAAAATTTTAAATTGAAATAAATATTTCAGTAATTTAAGAGAAATTATGGGCACAAATAAAAAACAATAAAGAATCTCAGTAGAGAAATAGAAACTGTGAAAAAGAACCACGCAGTTTGTAGAAATGAAATTATAATATTATTATAATATTTGAAAAAAATTCACTGATGACCATAACAGCAGATTAGATGCTACAGATGGGGTGGAGGGGAAGCTCAGTGAAAATGAAGACATAATAATAGAGTTTGTGCAAACTGAGGTACACAGGGATATAAAGGATAAAAGAAAAGAAAAACCCTACACAAGAGCGTAAGGCAACTGTGGAATACATGTAATTGAAATCCCAGAAAGCAATTGGGACAGAAAAATATTTTAAAGAAATAATGGCCAAACTTACTCAATTTAATGAATAATGTTAACTTACATATTCAAAATGCTCAGTAAGTCTGAAGAGGAGAACAGAAGAAAATCACACCTTAGAATATAATAATAAAATTATGGAAATTAAATGATAAAGAGAAAAACCTTAAGAGATGGTAGGGGGAAAATTATATATACAGGAGCATGGTGTTAAAAATTCCTGTTGATTTCTCATTAGCAACAATGCAAACCATATGACTAGGAAGTACCATTTTTAAAGAGTTGAAAGGAAAATAAACTTGTTAAGCTAGAATTCTATATCCAGCAAAAATGTACTTAAAAATGAGGTCACAATAATATTTTATTTATTTATTATTTAAAATTTATCTTTTATTTTTGAAAGTATTACAGATGTGTTCTTTTTTTTCCCATTGACCCCCTCCAACCCTCACCTGCCCCCTCCAAGCCTTCACCACACTATTGTCTGTATTCATGGGTTATGCAGATATGCATATAAGTTCCCTGTTAATTAGTGCACCTCTACCCCATTCACCCTCACCTTCCCTCTGAGATTTGTCAGTCTGCTCCATGCTTCTGTGTCTCTAAATCTGTTTTGTTCATCAGATTCCACATATGAGTGAGATCATGTGATACTTATCTTTCTCTGATGGGCTTATTTCACTTAGTGTAATACGCTCCAGGTCCCTCCATGTTGTCTCAAAAGGTAAGAGGTTCTTCTTTTTTACAGCTACATAGTACTCCATGGTATAAATTACCACAGCTTTTCATCCACTCATCTACTGATGGGCACTTGGGCTGTTTCCAAATATCAGCTATTATAAATAATCCTGCTCTGAACATAGGGGTGCTTATCTTCTTTCTGATTGCTGTTTTTTAAAAAATATATTTCAAAAAGTGGGATCACTTTATCAAATGGCAGTTCCATTTTTAATTTTTTTTGAGAAAATTTTATACTGTGTTTTGAACACACAAAATTTCAATGAAGAACTTTAAAATTTCTTTAAAAATAATTGAAAGTCAACTTCTGGCTAATGGTGTAAAAGTGAACAGTTTAGGTTCACCTCCTCAGGCAAGAACTGTGATGTAAAATATTTTAAAAACTATTAAAAGGCACCAAAAACATCCAAGTAAACAGAAACCAGAGGAAAGTTTAATTTCAAATATTGCAGCTGCAAGAGAGTAAGAAGTTGAATTTTTTGTTTTCTGGTTCAACAATTTTGATTAACTCTTGTGGCTAAGACTGAGGATAAGGGTGAGGAAAAGTGTAGCCTACTGGGTAAAGGTATCAGAAACTAGACAACAGGACAAAGGAAGGAGTTGGAAATTTAGTGGGGAAATGTGAGCATTGTGAGAACCTAATATACCCTACAAGAGCGCATAAGTAACCTAAGTCATGGGGGCAGAGACCAGAGAGAAATACAGTCTTTAAAGATAGACCCACTGGGAATCAGACCTGGGAGCCTGACTTTTCTTTCTTTTTTAAAAATATATTTTATTGATTTTTTACAGAGAGGAAGGGAGCGGGATAGAGAGTTAGAAACATCGATGAGAGAGAAACATTGATCAGCTGCTTCCTGCACACCCCATACTGGGGATGTGCCCACAACCAAGCTACATGCCCTTGACTGGAATCAAACCTGGGACCTTATAGTCCGTAGGCTGACGCTCTATCCACTGAGCCAAACCAGTTAGGGCGAGCCTGACTTTTCTTAATTGGGTGTGTCTTATGACCCTTTGGAGCCCAGGTATTAGGAAGGTGAAATGGATGGATTTGAGACGTCAGAGTACAGAGTCTGGAACTATGTAAACAGCTGGGATTTAGAGAGCAATCCTTAGAAACAGGGAACTACAGGGAAAGGAATCCTTATCTGTATTCAACTCCCCGGTTGTAGAAACAGACTTTAAAAATGCAGATGAAGAAGATGGAGAAGAAGAAGGAGAAGAAGAAGGAGAAGGAGAAGGAGAAGGAGAAGGAGAAGGAGAAGGAGAAGGAGAAGGAGAAGGAGAAGGAGAAGGAGAAGGAGAAGGAGAAGGAGAAGGAGAAGAAGAAGAAGAAGAAGAAGAAGAAGAAGAAGAAGCAGAAGCAGCCATAAAATGGATATTAGCAACTATGTTTTTATCATGTGTCAATGCTTACAATTTGAATCAAGGCAACTTTAATGCTTCCTACAATAATCAAACAAGACTTAATAATCCTCAAAACAATGTGAGAGCTGTTACCATATATTGTAAACAATGTCCAGGTTTAACCAAAATTTATCAGACCAAAAATATCATAGGAAAGTGTGACTCAGACTCAGGGGGGTACAATAAGTCCTGTGATTGGATTTACTAGACAAACACCTTAAATCAGCTATCAGCTTCGAAAACTATATCAGCTATATAATTCTCTTGTAATAATGGAAAGAAAACATTTTCAAATGATTTAAGGAAAATATGATATTAGTGAATACACAGAAAATCTAAAATATACATAAAAACAATAAAGTATAATCAATTCTAGAGCTGAAAAATACAATAAAAACTTCCTTGATGATTTAACCTGTAGCAAAAAATATTTTCATAAACTTGAGATAAAGTAATATAAATTGAAAAATTTGAAGAAAAGAAAAAAGTTACAGAAAAAAAATTGAGCAGAACCTTTAAAATATAAAGGAATATATTATATGATCTTACATACATATGTTTATGTTTAGTCTCATATATTTTATATTTTTTTATTCATTTTAGGACGTTCTTGTTGCTTTTTAGTCTCTTGCCCATGTTTGTAAAAAGTGGCCACAATGAGTTTAATAGAAATGAGGACCACCCTCTCTGTAGATGCCTACTTCTAAGAACTCTCCCCTAATTCCCAATATATATAGTTAGAATTTATAGAGTATGTCAGTATAGTATATAATTTTTTTGTAATTCCATATGTGTATTTAGAATCTTAGGAGAAAAGAATAGAAAAAAAAGTAAAAAAAATATTTGAAGAAATAAAAATTTAAAATATCACAAATTTTTTGAAAAAGATTAATTTACAGATTCAAGAGGTACAAAGAACCCAATCAGGTTTAAATAAAAGAAAATAATTTCTAGACACATAATAGGCAAGTTGCTGAAAGCCTAAATTAAAGAAAAAATATTGGAAGCATTTGGAGAAAATGATAGCTTACAAATAGGAGAACAACAGTAAGAAAAATGGATAGCTTTTCATTAGAAACTATAAAAGTCAAAAAGAATTAAAAATGACATATTCATAATGCTGAATGAAAAATAAAACTGTCAACCAGAATTATATATCCTGCAATGGTATCCTTCAAAAAAGGAGGCAAAGTAAAGATGTTTGAGAAAATAAAAATCTGTAAGTATTCATTTGAAGGGAAATTATATATATATATACATATATAAAGTTATATATATAAATATACATGTATATTTGAATAAAAAACTCTGGGGATGATAATATGCTAGTATTCAGGGGTGGGCAAAAGTAGATTTACAGTTGTTTATATGGAAAATAATACAATCTAATCTAATAAAAGAGTAACATGCAAATTGACCCTCACTCCGTTACATTCGCAAGCCATGCCCACAAGACACACCCACCAACCAATCAGGAGCAAATATGCAAGTTAACTAAGATGGCGGCGGCCACTGAGCTGGAGTTGGTCCCAGCCCTGCAGGCCCTGAGCTCTACTCAAGGCTACACAGTTTCAATTACAGAAGAAAAACAAACCCTAGATACCTGCAGGGCTGGGACCTTGGGTTGCCAGGGGCTACCCAGGCATTGAGCAGGGGACCAAGGCAACAAAGTTTCAATTATAGAAGTTAAATAAATCCCAGATACCTGCTTATAATAAAAGCCAAGTAACCAAAACAGCAGAATGATCAGAACGACCAGAGACCAGAACACTGGGACCCCCCACCCAGATCCAGGGTGCCCATCAGGGCAGATCAGCTGGCCCCCACTCATGCACCAGGCTTCTATCCTATATAATAAAAGAATAATATGCAAATTGACCCTAAAGTTGGAATGACCAGAATGACCACTGGACCAGTCACTATGAGGTGCACTGACCACCTCTTGGTCCCTTTCCCAGGCTGGCAGTCTCCGATTGCCAAATAGCGAATGGGGAACCAGGGTTGGGTGGCAGGGGATGTGGGCAGTGTCAGGCCAAGGCCCCCAGGGTGGGGCTGGCAAGTGGGTAGGAACAGCCAATATCTTGGTCCCTTCCTCTGGCCATCAGGCACTGATTAACAGATCGAAAGAGGAACTGGGGGTGGGTAGTGGGAGGGGGGTGGCGCTGGCTGCAGGCAGCTGGGGAAGATGGCCCTGATCTCAGGCCGGGCCTAGGGACCATACCCATGCACAAATTTCATGTGCTGAGCCTTTGGTTAATAAATAATAATACAAGAATAAACTCTGTGATAGGTTCACAATTGTAAACCTATATTTGCCCACCCTTATGTATAAAAGACTGTTTTTCTTTTCTTTCATTCATCTATTTAAAATATGTATGCCTCTTTAAAGCAAACATGGAAGCATTATATTGATTACCATGTTTGTAGATGTAACATGTGAGAACAACAGCTCTTAAAATTGGTAGTTGCATAGCACATCCTCACAATGTGGTGTCTTAAAACAACACACATCTATTAACTCACAGTTTTATGGGTTCTGAGTCTGAGCTGGAGCTTTTGTTTAGGCTTTCGAAGTTGAAATCAAGGTATCAGATGTATTGTGTTCAGCGTCTGTTTTCAAGCTTATAGGATTGGGTCTTCCTTGCAGATACAGGACTGAGACAAGTGTTCTCCCACTGTCAGTTGGACGGAGGCCACTCCTAGCTCTG
>PVJC01045299.1:0-13758 GCA_004026665.1 Murina feae | reverse complement strand
GTTGGGGGGGACCCAGGCCGTCAGGGGAAGGCAGTTGGGAGGAGACCCAGGCCTGCAGGGGAGGGCAGTTGGGAAGAACCCAGGACTGCAGGGGAGGACAGTTGGGGGCACCATCCTGGCAGGGGGAGGCAGTTAGATGCAATCAGGCCGGCACAGGAGCAGTTAGGCATTGATCAGGCTGGCAGGGGAGTGGTTAGGGGCAATTGACAGGTGAGAGGTAGGGGGCCAGCAGTTCTCGATTGTGAAAGGCATGTCCCACTGCCTGTTTAGGCCCAGGGGTTCCAGATTGGAAAGGGTGCAGGTTGGGCTGAGGGACACCACCCCCACCCCCCACTCCCACTCTGTGCATGAATTTTGTGCACCAGGCCTCTAGTTATTAAATAAGAGAGGGGAGCCATTCTTTTTTTTTTCCCTCTAGGGTTCTCTGAAACAGTTGGATTAAGATCAAGTTTTATTTAAAGATTCTCAACTGCACTTTAAAGTACTGAAAATTAAAGTAGGTATTCCCTTTGCATAATAAAAAAATCAATGCAATTCACTACAAAAATAGAAAATATCCCCCCAAAGAGCTTCTGGCAATATGGGTAACATGTTACAAAATGAGGGTTGAAATTACAAAAGAATGAGAAACTGTTCATTTAAGATGACCAATATGGCAAACTCTTCCAACCACATGTTTGGCACCGTCTCTCAGGTGCCTTAGACCACCTAGGCTCCAACCCCAGCTATGTCACCTAAAAACTGAGTGGCTTGGGCTACATATTTTACCTTTTTTAGTCTTGTCCCCTGTCTAAAATTGTCCCAGGAAATGGGTATATTAAGAGCGTCCTTACCTCTTGGGGGTTAAAAGAAACATTTTATGTCTGTAACAAGTACTCACTGGAAGTTAACTCTTACCTTTATTATATCAGAGCTAGAGGCCCAGTACATGAAATTTGTGCACTGGGGGCAGATGTTTCTCAGCCCAGCCTGCACCCTCTCCAATTTGGGACCCTTAGGGGATGTCCGACTGCTTGGCCTAAACCGGCAGTTGGACATCCAACTCACAATCCAGGACTGCTGGCTCCTAACTGCTCACCTGTCTGCCTGCCTGATTGCCCCTAACCACTTCTGCCTGCCAGCATGATCACCCCCTAACCATTTCCCTGTTGGCCCAATTGATGCCTAACTGCTCCCCTGCCAGCCCGATAGCCCTCAACTGCCCTCCCCTGCAGCCTTATCACCCCCAACTGTCCTCCCCTTCTAGGCCTGGTCCCCCCCAACTGCCCTCCTCTGCTAGCCTGGTCACCCCAACTGCCTTCCCCTGCAGGACTGATCCCCCCCAACTGCCCTCCCCTGCCAGCCTGGTCCCCCCCACTGCCCTCCCTTGCTGGCCTGGTTGCCCACAACTGCCCTCCCCTGCTGGCCATCTTGTGACAGCCATCTTGTGCCCATATGGGAGTGGCCAACTTGTGCAAGGGTATGATGGTCAATTTGCATATCACCTCTTTATTATATAAGATGTTTGAAGGCAATACCATGTATTTTTCTTCTAGAATTCTTCAAAATGCCTGGATTAGTTCTCATACACAGTAGGCAATCAAATAATGATTGCCTTGAATAAAAACTTTCAACTATAGCAAACTTTTTCAAATGATTAATCATTAACTCTTTTAGTTTGGGGATTTGTCTAATATATTAGTAATTTAGCCACAGGAAACATTATAGCAGACATCCAAGGCTGTATGAGCACTCTTAACATGTTTTATATGCTTGCAAAGATACTCAAATTGTTATGTATTTTTAAGTTTGTTATAAATAACAGCACTGTGAATAGCTTTAAATTGAATGCAAGAAACTAAAGTGCTGCTGAGTGGTTTGTATCACACTGACCTCTGTTGTCCTTTCATATTCTCTCAGAAGACAGTCGACCACACACAGACAAGGAGGTCACTGTGCCTCTAACAGAGCATTACACCTGAAAACTGGAAGTGTGACATAAAATACTTGGCCCTGGAGTTTAAACACTCACTCAGCTCCATGGATGGCGAGACCAATGAAGAAGATCACAAAAAGATGGTGTGTGTACCAAAACACTTCAAAGTAAGACCTTCGGATGGTTTTGGTGGAGGAGGTGATAATTAATATGAGGCACAGTGTGATGACAATTCCAGTGATGCCTGCCAACCGAGTCACAGCCACATACAGGCCTCCTTCAGGATTCTATAAAATGCAAATACATATACACATTATTTGTAGGCTTTCAAATCCAGGACTACCTATATATAAAGTGTCCAGTGTATAGGGAAATAGGTATTTTCATTCCCCCTTTACATAATCCTAATCATCTCTCACAGAGGGATATAGACTTGGAATAGATATTTCTCAGTTTCAAAAAGTCTTATGTGGTTGAGGTGTCATAGGAAATATGAATTGATACACTGAAATTATTCTAAGGTAGTATCACATAAAGCAAATCAGTCTACTGGCCCAAAGGTCTTGGCCTAAAAGGAGTTCAAGATTTTCTTCCCTTTGATTTGGAAAAGGCCACCATGCTTTGTTGGCAAATTCTGGGTATATCTAACATCTTAGGTTGCATTTCCCCAAAGTAGACCCTGAGATGAGGATTCATAGGCAAGTGATTTAGAAAGGTTGTGCTTCAGAAGAAACTGGTACGGGAATGGATAATAGGACAGAAAAGATGAATAAGTCAAGTAAGAAGGTGATAACAGGCAAGTCTTATAGAGGGTAGCTTCATTCTGATGTTGCATGGAAACTAAATGGTAAGTTACAACTCAGAGTTTATTCTGATTCAAGGCAAGGACTTTCATGGTCTACATACATCAGTTATTGGGTAAGAACTGCACAGGGAGAAGTAGCTATCCAGGCCTTTCTAGATCTCTGAGCTTGTGGGCAAAGGGACTCCAATACCCATAGGACCATAGGGTGGTCCTATGAGGAAGACACACTTATACAGGAAATTGGAAGTGAAAGCACAGAGAATGGTGGGGCAACACAGACACAGTAAAAGTGATCCAAAGGGATCTAGGCACAACAAGGCAGGGTTGGCTTGCTTATCTTGTATGTTAATAATACTACCCTTATATCTGATTGTACAAAACAATGAACAATATAAAAGAAAAATATCCAACACATTACAGAGAAAGAGTTTCTGTTTTGTTTGATGCTATTTTATTCTGTCCCCAAGTAGATGAGCCAAATTTTTGCATGTCAAGTCCAAGGCTAATTATTTCTTCAGAAGTAAGGGACTTTTCTTATAATCTTTTCTAAACAGAAGGAAACATGTTTGAAATTTGGTGCACAGAGGTGTGATTTGGCTATCCTTCCAAGCCACTGGGCACATGAAGACCAGTTTGAACTTCTCTCTCTGAGTGTAGGAAGCTTCAACAACTGCTAGAAGGGGAACACCTTGCCTGTGGATACCACAAGTGGATCCCCCTGGAGAATTGCTGAGTTATTCTCAGTGCACTGTGCATATAAAGGAATGACAATTAGCAGACATAGGAGGCCACATTTTAGATGCTATAGGTTAAAAAGAACAAAAGTATAACCGACAGTTGTCAACTGGCGACTGACCCGGTACTGACACCTAGACCAGAGTATTTCCTATATCACATGAACAATTTCATAGAATACCAGCGTCATTCTGTGACTATTACAGAGTGAGGCAAAAACAAAACCACTCCAAAATCATGTCTGACCTAGTATAAGAAACATGGATGACTGCTGCTTCTTTACCTATTAAATATTTATCCCCATTATATTCCCTTGTGCCCCCTAGAAAGAAATGAAGATACCCAGTCCTAGAACTACCCCCAATTCCTGACCATACCTGATCTAGAGCAAGTCCTAGCTTGCTTAAACCATTCCCAGATTATCTAACACACACACCCACGTCCTATAACAAGCCCCTCTTAAGATCCTTCTGAGATGCCTCAGACTTCCTCATGGTATAAGATCTCTTTTGATGCAGCAAGTAATAAAGTAATAAATCCAATTTTATTTGTCTAGATGTGTATTCCTGGCTTTCTGTTGGGCCTTGTCATGGGTGAGCCTTAGTTACTCCAGGATCCACCCACACAGAGTCTCACAGGTTAGCTTAAGGAACTGATAAACATCTAGTTACCCTCCATACAGGGGATCAGGAGTGTGGGAGACCTTTTATCTGTGGGAGACCTCACCTTCTTAGAACTTTCAGACTTGTTAATCTGATAGTCAACTTTTGTTGTTCTCGCCAAGTGAAGTTCTTCACTCATTAAAATCTAGTCCTCAGTTTTAATGGTCTAGGGAACATCAGAATCAGGATATAAGAGGCTTACCTTGATTCTCTCTCGAGCAAAATTGAGGTAAGTTTCACCAGGCTTATCTCCAATGTCAGACAGTGCTATTGAGTAAGGATCAGAATTGTTGACTCGGGCATTCACACACCACTCCACATTAAACAGATGTGCAATGGTGTGAATGGCTAAAGAGGGCAGAGAAGAGAAACAAAGAAGGTAAAGAATGTGGGCAATTTTATTGTAAGCTGGGTTTGCCTATAGCACCTAACTCTATAATAAGTTACAGGGAAACACAAGTATGGCCAATACAGTTATAAACAAAAACTGGGTCTCAGGACCAGAGAGGCAAGAGAATTCTAGTGGGTAAGCTATTCTCTGGTTGTGTGAATGTAGGAAAATTACTTAACCTCTCTGGTCTGGGTTTCCTAAATTCAAAAATGAAGGTGTTGAATTATATGATCCTAAAGACTCAACTAATTTCTAAGATTCTACAAAATAACCTTGGTCTCTGAGGATATTTAGATGTCTTGTCATTGTCTCTCTTCCCCAGATATATTTATGCTCAAACAGTAAGACTGTCATGTAACATATACCTTTGACTGTTCTATTCACTGGACTCTGACATTAGTCCAGAAAGAGATGACAAAATTAAATGAGACTGATATGAACCAATAGGCATAAGAATGAATCTCTTTTTTTAAAATTTCACACTATGATTAACAAGCACCATCATAGGACTTACTAGGTGTCAAGCACTGATGTGATTTATAAATACTTAATGCTTATGAGTCAATGATTTAGATATATTCATTATCATCTCATCTTACAGATGAGAAAGCTGAGGCATAGATTGCTTTAAAATCTTGCCCAAGGTCACCAAGCTAATAACTAACAGGTTTAAGAATCAAATCCAATTCCAAATGCTTGTGCTTGGGGGACAGTGTGGCAGGGGAGAGGTCAATGGGGGGGCGGGAAGGAGACACATGTAATTCTTTAAACAAGAAAGAATTAAAAAAAATCAAATCTAAGCAGTTTGCCCCACAAATCTGTGCTCTTAACCATTATACTATGTTGCTTTCTAACAAGATTTTATAATATATTTTACTTTTTTATACATTTTACTTTTAAAATATTTCATTTGCCACAGCTCAGAAAATCTGCAACACCTACTAGTAGGAAATGAGAAATCCAACTGAACGACTATGAACTAAACCTATTTTACTCAGGGACAAACTCCTTACGGGTAGATTAAAAGGCTGTTTTGTTCATCATTGTGTATGTGTGCATGCCTATAGTCTGGCACATCAATTATTTATTAAGTGACCTAATAGAGATTTGATAAAGGTCTCAAATCCAGATCCATCCCTTCTTTTTGTTTTGTTTTTTTGCACTTTTTTAAAAATGGGGGTATAATTTATTTACATTATATAAGTTTCAGGTGTATAGCATAATGATTCAATAGTTGTATATATTGCAAAAACATCTATCATTACACATAGATACAGAATTATTTTCTTGTCGTAGGAACTTTTAAGATCTACTCTCATAGCAACTTTCAAATACAATATTATTAATGATAGTTGCCATGCCAGATACAACCCTTCTTGTGCTAATACTGTCACCTTAATAACTCTAATAACACATTGTACATAACACATATAAACACTTGTATACCTATTACATATGTATGTATACATGCATATATATGTATCCAATCTAATAAAAGAGTAATATGCAAATTAGTCATCACTCCACAACAAAGATGGTGGCACCCACAATGGTGGGGCAGGATGCTGTGGCGTCACCTTGGCAACATGAGCCCAGCAGGCATTGCCTCGGCAACCCGTGAGCAGCTGCCCTCCAGCAGGTAAGCACCGCCAGCAGGCAGGCCCCATCAGGGCCTGCTACCAGTCGCTGCCGTGATCCGGGTCACAGGGACAGGGCCAAGCAGCAGGGCCTTGCTCCAGGTTGCCGCCATGATTGGGGTCTTGAGCAGGCTCGTGCAGCCCGCAGGCAGCAAGCAGCAGGCCACCATGGTGATCTGGGAGCAGGCAAGCATGGCTGGCAGGCAGCACCCAGCCTTGGCCACAGCTCAAGGGAGAGAATAACATACAGGTGAGGCCAGGAGACTGACAGATCAACACAGTGGAGTGCCTGTTCCAAGCCTCCATGGTGTGGCTCCCAGCACACACACACACACATACACACACACACACACATGGGGAGCCTGCTCTGAGCCCCCCTACACAGCTGGGGCAGTCCCCAGGTGGGGACACACACTCTCACACACACACGGTGCCTGCTCACAGCCTCCGATGCGGCTGGGGGTCACACACACACGGGGCACCTACTCTGAGCCTCTGCTGCCAGACTGTGGCCACCAGTAGTACATCCACTGAGGGGTCCCGGAGTGTGAGAGGGAGCAGGTTGGGCTGAGGGACCCCCACCCCTCCCTCCATGCACAAATTTTGTGCACCAGACCTCTAGTATATAAATAATAATAAGTAAAGTGTTTAGTTGATAAACTCTATCATAAGGGATTCTCAATTTATAGGCTGTTGCTTCTCTAAAGTTATTGCAAGAAATCCACGAATCTACATGTTCAAACAAGAATTTTTTAAAATGAATGAATAAAAGCCCTCATATGTGGACTAACTGATATTTTTTATGTAAAAAGGGTGGAAAAAAAGTTGACGATGCTAGGATCCCAAGGTTAGAAAGTGTTAAGACCCAAAGGAATAAATCCTAATGTTGGGATGGTGGAAAGAGGGGTGAATATTTTTTAACAGAACTCATAAAAAATACAATATATCTAATCACCACCTAACGTGCCTACAAAAACTGACATCCTATTTTTTAAAAGTAAGAATAGAGAGAAATCTCTGGTTCCAAGTTTTCTTTGAAAGCCCAAATATCGTAATAAACTTACCAGTGTGAAGTGCAATCATCCATGCCACCATTTTATGAAAAGTGAGGTTTCTGTCCAGTTGTCTTCGAATTCTTGTTGAGCAAAACTTTGGATTAAGGGGAAAATAATGAAATAGTAGTTGTTAATAAGAAGGTTTTCTCTGTGCCAGATATTAGAGACATATCATCTCATTTAATTCTCACAACCACCATAAAAACTGTCATTACACCCATTTGGTAGGTGAAAATACTGAGGCTCAGATTGATGTAGTTATTGCCCCAATGTCAAAGGGTCAGTAAGTGGCATAACTGGCTTAACCACTGTTTTATGTTCCCTTACTAATGGCCTAAAAAGCTTCTCCTGGAATCCATTACTTAATTATATAAAATAAGAATTTGGACAGAAAACGTATCTAACTATATAGTTTATAGTTCCAATTAATTTATTCAATAAACAGAGGATATAAAAATTAGCAAAGGACAGGCCTTCCCTTAAAGATCTGATAGTCTAATGGGGACACAGACAAGTGAACTGTTCTAGAACAAGTGAAGAGCTTTAGAACAACACCCTTCTAGGATATACACTAAAGGAGAAAAAAGTAGTCCATCTGCCTATGTTGATAGAGACAACATCACAAGGGGAGTTCATTAGCCAAATAATAATAGCACAAATAACAATAGCTAATATTTACAAAGAGCTTATGCAAAGAGTTGCTTTAATTGTTTCACATGCATTGAATCATTTCAATCTTACATCAATCCTATCAGGGAGGTACCATTATTATGCCTATATAAGAGATGAGAAAAAAAGGCTTAGAGAGGTTACTTTGCCTTAGGTCACATAGTTTAATTAAAGTGGCAGATCTGGGATTTAAACGCAGAATGTTTGATGCCAAATATATAAATATTCTGATACCCCATACCTTATATGATTACCTGGACATTAAAAATAGTATTTTGTTCAATACATTGGTGTAACTGTCCTCCCAGTGTATGTAAGAAGATGTGGATTTGAATCTGGATTCAGATCACTACCCAAAGTAGAAAAAAACCCCACCCCAAACAAAACCTGGTTTATGTTTGAATCAGAGTTTTGCCTTCTATAAACTGTTCAAATGTACACTGTGGCTGTTTTGCTCCCCAGACTAGATGTACTGCCATAGAGATTCAGAGAACTTTTAAGGAGAGCAGAATGAAATGCCAACAAAACAAAACAAAACACACACAAAAATACCACACCAAGCAAACAAACAAACAAAAACAAAAAAACTTAGGTATTATAAATATATGGTTCTAAACATATTATTCAATTTTAATATAGGGGTGTTTAATGTTAAGCTTACTTATTTTAAATTTATTGATTTTTTACAGAGAGGAAGGAAGAGGGATAGAGAGTTAGAAACATTGATGAGAGAGAAACATCGATCAGCTGTCTCCTGCACACCTGCTACCGGGGATATTCCCGCAACCAAGGTACATGACCTTGACTGGAATAGAACCTGAGACCCTTCAGTTCACAGGCCAATGCTCTATGAACTGAGCCAAACTGGTTAGGGCAGGCTTTCTTATTTTAAATAAAATGTCCTGATTTTATAGAAAAATATAATTCTATGAAAAACTGTGCTTACTCCACTCTCTCTCAGTTAGCTACATATAAGGAGGACAGGCTACTTTCACCAGGACAGCAGATTCCTAGAACTGTAGAAATACTAGTAAGACATCAAGGATTCCAGAAAAAGAAACAAATAATTGGGCTTATGTGAGCCAGGCAGGTTACCAATACTCATTACATCATTTAGTACAATGAGATAACTATTATTGTCCTCATTTTACAGATAATACTAACTCTCATGTTCCTTGGATCTACATCTAATTGTCTTGAAAGTTCATGTCCTCTTCCACCAAACCAAAGGTAAAAATATACTCACTATTATTCTACCTGTCAACACACACACACACACACACACACACACACACACACACAAGAAGAATTTAGTAGGGTCAGAAAGCAATACTGAATTACATTTCAGAGAGCACTTTTGCCATGAGATATACCTGTGTTGTATCCCAGTCCTACCACCTAGCTGTGAGACGTTGAACGATTTACTCTGTTACCAATGTCCTTACCTATATATTTATCATAGTTCTTTCCTCTTAAGTCTTTTCATAGATTCATTGAGTAGTGTTTGATAAATATTTGCCTTTTGTGTCATTATTTAACTTTTCATTTAGTATGGCTTGGCTCCCCAGCTAGAATGTAAGTTTCCTGTATGCAGAGCAGTATGTCATGTATTTTTAAAAATCCTTTAATTATTATTTGTTTAAATGAATTACATTTTCAGTGTACTAGAATTTATGATGATTATTCTAAACATACACAGATGAATTTACCCACATATCCACACTTGCCACACTGTTTTCATTTTTACTTCCTGACAATCATTTTGAAAAATTTTGGGGATTTCTGTATGCTAAGGCCAATCATACACATTTCTTTTTCCACGTAACCAGAAGGATTATAAAGCAAAGTCTAAATGATTAAAACCACTAGAAACTGAACAGAAGTTCTGTGACTTTTAACAAATTACATAGTGCTCTACTAACAAATATTTAAAGTTACATCTTTGCCATTTCTAGCCTAAGTTATTCAGCATGTTTCAATCATTCATATATATGAATATATTTCTAAGACCATAATATCAAAATAGGATAGTTTTGAGTTTAAGTGGCTTATAGGAAAGTGAATGAGTTCTGGGTGCACAATCACTGTGGTTTGAATTCCAACACTTCTGTTTAATTGCATCCTCACCTCACTGACTTAATATACATATTTCATTAGGTAAGGTCTATGAAGACTCAATAAGTGGCAGCTAATATGATTTCCATCATTAGTCACAACATGCTCACTCACTTTAATCTCAATCAGAAAAATAAGTTTCCTTAACACAGTTCACATTTTAAGCTGTGAGACCTAGAAGGAGGGACACATCCCATCTGTAAAAGAATGTTGCTTGCTGCTAATTTAAACAACATATATTATTTGACATACAGGTCATTCTGGTTACAGAGCTAAGCTTCTCTGTAATTTGAAGAGCAGTCTTATTTCATCCCTGTCATTAGAGACCCTCATGAGGATATTTCTTCCTGGGCCACAGGAAGCCTAAAATCAGCCATTACAACAGACATTGCTCATGGGGTATGGCAGTTCAAAGGCAATGCAATTTGGGCCTGTGGGGTAACAAATATTTCCTAACAGGCCATTCTGGTGAAAACACTGCCCATTTCTCAGGGCTTACTTCCTCTAAGTATTCGAACAGGAGACAAGGAGAAGAATAAAAATTAATTGTGTCTCCTTAAAAATAAAAAAAAAACTACAGTGCATGAGTTTCATTTAGCAAATGTTCACTGGATATCTATGTTATATCAGACATTGTACTTTACAGGTGGCTCATCAATAAAACTTTCAAGCAAATGTGGTTTTACCTCTGTGGTTTTTTCTGTTGAAGAGATTATTTGGAAATCTTTGTAATCAATGTCTATTTTGGTTGTAGTGTTCTAATCCTGTATTAATAAATCGAGTGTTGTATTGTTCTTAAAAAATTCCCCTTAGAATAAATGTGAATTTAGTATGACTAGGAAAAATGAGGCAGAGTTCAAGGCAAGTTCTCCTTGTTATTGACAGTTTAGACCACTTTACTTCCCCAAAATATTCTGTGATTGCCAAATTAGGTATTAAACTCCTCAGCTGTACATTCAAGGTTCTAGTTTACCAGCAAAGCTCCATCTTCCACATCAGTCTTCACTCATATATCTACCCTTTACAATAATACCTACATTCCCCTCAAAGTAGATTTTTTGATGCTCCCCTCTAGAAATTATCTGTACTTAACAAGTCATTTTTTTTTAAAAAGTAGTTAATATTAAAAACATATGTTTTATTAAGAGAAAAATCAGAGGCTGAGCTAGTAGAATAGGTCCCACCAGCATATCAATCCCAGCTTTGGAAGAGTTATTCAGTTGTCATCAGGAATGGCAAAAATGTCCGAAGCCATAGGTCATGCTTACTCAGGGCTTTCAAGAATACAATTTCCTCATCATTTCCTATGCTTTTGCTCTTGCCATGTTCTCCAGGTAGAAAGTCTTTTTCTCTCATTTACATATCCTAGAGGCTTATTGTATCTTTATATGCCCATATCTAATGCCAACTTCTCCAGAAAGCCCTTCTTCATCCTCAGCCAATCTGATATAAGTTTCCTTTCCTTTGATTTTCTGTAGTTCCTTATTTGTAACATTTTGTAGGACCCAATTATTTGAGTATCATTTGTAGGTTCTAAGTTCCATGCTTCGCATCTTTGTATAATGGTATCAGTAAGAAATTCATATACCATTTTATAGGTTACAAAAGTTCTTTCTACAAAATCTCTTTTTTTTTTCTTCAAGCATAGTACATTCAGGGGCTCATGAAATTGTTGAATTGAAAGTTAAAGGAGCCTGGACAATTGGAAAACTCTGAACTGCTCAATTCTTCAGACCCAACACCTCTTCATCACATTCATTATAGTATGACTCATTGACTGTTGATTCCATTTGCTTGGGATGTTATCCACAAAAGAGATTTTCTCTGATTTTGAAAAGCATGGCACTGTAAGATTAATTCTCACATTTCACATCAGCCTCATAAAGCCGTGTTTATATGCATATACATATACTAGTAGCCCGTTGCAGGAAGATTCCTGCAAGAATAGGGCTTCCTGAGCCACAGCAAAGCAGAGAAGGGAGGCGAGGCTTGCCTCGGCTCCCGTCTCTGCCGCCTCAGGTCCAGTCTCTGCCACCTCAACTCCTGTCTCTGCCACCTTGTGGGGGCCAACCCCTGCTTCTCCCTCTCTTCTTCACCGTCTCCGCTGCCTCAGCTTCATTCTCTTCTCCACCACTTGGCTTTCTTCTACACTGTCTTTAGTCTTGCTCTCCTGTGTATGCAAATTAACTGCCATCTTTGATGGGTTAATTTGCATACAGACACTCTGGTTGGCTGGTGGACGTGGCTTAGGTGTCTCAGAGTGGTGGTTAATTTACATATTACTCTTTTATTAGAGTAGATATACATATACATATACATTATATTATGTATGTCTCTGGTGTGCATGCACATGGGTTTTATTGCTATTACTGAGGTATAGGTTGATTGGTTCTTTTTGTTTTTTTTAATGTCCGTTTAGGTTAAATGGTTGTCCCAAGGAGCTCCACCAATAATTAATATAGAAATAAACTACAGAATCAAGCAGGGCTTGGCTCATGAATATTCTACAGAGATTGAAATCCTAATAAACCATTGATTTGCTCTTCTTAAGATAGGACACTTAGTTTGATGGCCTTTGAGATTTTAAGGAACTCAAACTTTGTAAACGTTTATTCTTACCTCACTGGAACCCCTGAGGAAGGAGAGCAGATTTCGACACACTGGTAACAAGATCAGCATGCAGTTGAAATTCAGGCAGGCCGCAGGGGCCCTGGCTAAGGCCAGTGCTGACTAAAAGAGGCAGAAGAAAAAGTAGGGTGATACCTGTGAGTACATAACACCTCCCCAGTTCCCCAAGGTTCCCAGCATGAGGCCCACACACCTGAGAGATCTAGTTACTTGAAAAGGAAGGTTTACCTTTAAGGCCTGCTGGGACCCTTTGTTTTAATTTGGCCCTTACCCACCACCCAAACATTTTTAAATGAAAATTTTCAAACACAAAGAGAATTTTAAATCATTTCATATTGAATACTGTTTACCCATCTCCAAGATTACATCTTTTACAGTTTACTATGCTTGCTTTATCACATATCTATCCATCTATTCATCTATCTACCCATCCCTCTACCCATCCAGCAACATATCTTACTTTTAATGCATTTCAAAGTAAATTGCAGACATTAGTTCACTTCCCCTAAATACTTAAACATGCATATCATTAACTAGAGTTCAGTATAGAAACTGGGGTTGTTAAAGAGTCTTTTCTTAGCACTTAGATTAACCTCAACAGTAACTTAAGTTGGTATTGTATAATGCTTTGCCATTATAATTGTTCTTTGAAATATTTAAAGAAGTTGCATATTTTGGAGGGGGAAAGTGAAGAGAAATTATACTTCTCAGCATCAACCTGAATAAGGTATCAACAACCATAATAATGTAGTATAATGATATAATTATTAATATGTATGATTTAAAACATAATTATAATTAGCATTATTATTAAGTAACTAGAGGCCCAGTGCACAAAATTCATGCATGGAGTGGTGGTGGGTGGTTGTGGCGGTGTCCCTCAGACCAACCTGCACCCTTTCCAACCTGGGACCCCTTGAGGGATGTCTGACTGAAGTAGGATCGGGCCTAAATGGGCAGTTGGACATTCCTTTCACAATCCAGGACTGCTGGCTCCCAACCTCTCACCTGCCGATTGCCCCTAACCACTCCCCTGCCAGCCTGATCAACCCTAACTGCTCCTGTGCTGGCCTGATTGCCCCTAACTGCCCTTGCCCTGCCAGGATGGTCCCCCCCAACTGTCCTCCCCTGTAGGCCTGGGTCCCC
>PVJC01045298.1:0-13760 GCA_004026665.1 Murina feae | reverse complement strand
CCACAGCTCTGCCTGCCTCAATATAGTCAGAGTTGATCTGGGCCATTGCAGTGAGCTGAAAATTGACTTCTACCTTCTGGAAACTAGAGCTCATATTTTTCTCTGCAGTTTGGGCCGATTGGGGGCGGGGCCAGCCTTGGGGGCTGATCGGGGTGGGGCCAAATGGGTTTGAGGGGGTCGATAGGGGGCCAGTGGCCTGAGGGAGGGGCCGTAGGCGGTTGGCCTGCCCTGCCCCTGATCGGGGTGGTGGGGGCCCATGGGGGAGTGGGGGCTGGCTGGGGGGAGGGGCTGCAGGAGATTGGCCAGCTGGCCCCACCCCCTGATCCATGGGTTTGCTGGCTGCAGGGGGTGTCATAGCGACTGGTTGTTCCCATCCTTATGGTGTTCCGGTTGCTGGCTTTTTATATATATACTAGAGGCTCAGTGCACAAAAATTTGTGTACTTGGTGGGGGGGACCCTCAGCCCAACCTGTGTCCTCTCACAGTCTGAGAACCCTTGGGGGATGTCCACCTGCTGGCAGCCTGGGTGAGGGGCTGATAGCTGTTTGCAGGCTGGCCAAGCCCCCCAATGAGGACCCTCACCCCATGGGGGTGTGGCCAGCGTGAGGGTGTGAGGGCCATTTTCAGGCTGCCCACAGTCCCTTCAGGGTTCGGGTCCCTACTGGGGTGCCTGGGCAGCCTGGGTGAGGGGCTGAGGGCCGTTTTCAGGCTGCCCACAGCTCTCATTGACCCAATGTCCTAGCAAGGCTGGCTGGAATCAAGTTTCTGGGGTTTATTTATCTTCTATAATTGAAACTTTGTTGCCTTGAGCAGAGGCCTAGTCAGGGAATGAAGCTTCCTGTTTGCTTCAGCTCAGTGGCTTCTATAATTGAAACATTGTTGCCTTGAGCAGAGGCCTGGCTGGCCTAGGCAGGCAGGCAGTTCCATTGCTGGTGCAACGGAATCCTCCTGTTTGCTCTAGCTCTGGCTTCTGGCCACCATCTTGGCTGGGTTAATTTGCATACAGCTACCCTGATTGGCTGGTGGGCATGGATTGGCTGGTGGGCGTTGCTTAGGTGTCTCTGAGTGATGGTTAATTTGCATATTACTCTTTTATTAGATTAGATTTTTAGTACCTGCTATACTTATAATACATTGCAATGGCTTGTTTAATCCTCATAGAACCCTACACTCTGGTTACTATCATTATCTCCATTTTAAGTAAAGACCATGGAGAATGAGGGATCTCAGCTAATAAATGGCAGTGATGATGTTTGAACTAGGGCTTTCTGACCCAAATCTTGTGCCCCTACCATTATGGCACAGCACCTAGCCTAGAATTTGGGAGGAGCTCCAAATGTAACCTAGTTCTTGGATGCCCAGTCTCTTCTGACCTGTGAGAAGATTCCCAGGGGGATTTCTGTGTTAGTTGAGTGGGAGACACAGCACTCTGAATCTTTAGTGTCCAGAACTTTTTTACTAACCATCCTTAAGATGGGTGGCCAGGATAGGCTTTGTTCTTCCGTCGGATAAATACTCCCACTTTCACCTCTAAATCATATAGCTCTTCACAGCAGAGACAGTATAAGCTGTATTGCCTCACCCTCCATAGGCTTGTTGTGAGCATTATTGAGGCCTCGAAATGTGCTGTAATGTAGCAGGAATTCAACAAGTGCTTCACTTGTAATTTGTTCATTTTTGTTAACGATACGACATGTAGTTAATAGGTAGACCAGTGAAATGTTAGGCAGGTGATTTGATGAGGCCACAGTGACGGAAAGGGAAAAGAGTTCTTGCGGAGGGAGAGCTGAAACTCCTGCTTAGAAGCTCTCTGATCCCTTTTGGAGGTCAGTAGCAATGCGAAAGCTAAAACTAAAGAGTGTTTGGAAATCACTGAAACCTGAAGAAAGCCCGTCAACTACCATTATACACCACCTACCAGTAGACTGAGAGAGAAGCGCGGGGCACACATTGAGAGAGAGAGGGCTGTTTAACAGAGCACCGAACGTGTTTGGTAGAAGTAGGCCAATTGGTTGCTAGTGATTGTCAGGTTTCTTAGAAGCTTAAGTAGAGCGACTTGCCCTTTCCTCACAAAACCCATTGAAAAGGAAATAGTTACCTGGACATATACCAAAGTTTCAGGCGATATAACAGATTCTATCCTGAATACATGTCCCAGTGGTGTAGTAACATAATATGAACAATGCCAACAGATCTTGACCATTTAACGTAAAGATGTATTGTTTCTTTCACACTGTATTCCCATGCTAGTTTAGGGTTAGTGCTTCTTCTTTTTTAAAAATTGGAAGCCAAGGGCTTCCATGGAACCATCCATGCACAGATGTTCTGTTCTAGGCCCTGTACCACATTAGGTTCTTGTTAGAGTTGCTATCATTTCTATGGTTCCTCTCCTCTTACTTCTCAGACCATAAACAGTTTAAAACACTACAAGCTTTCCATAACATCAATTCCTGGAAGACCCATTAGGCTACGAAACAAACTTCAAGGCAGCATAGTTGTCATGAAAACAGTATTGTCTGGTTGAAATGTGTTACCTTTTGTGTTCCATGTTATCTACTCAAGGTGAAGTTCTTGTGTGTTGTACAGACTTCTGGCATGTTGTCATGGCTGTCTAGCTGCTGTAGGGCAGCCTCTATATAGATCATCGAGGTTGGAAAGACCATGACAAACTAATTGCTTTGTTTCTTAAATCTTTGTGTTCCAAGTTAATGCCCCTATTCCTGTCTTGCCATGAATGGAGAAGGGCAGAGGAGAAGTTCTCAAACTATTCAGGCCAAGACCCATTTAAAAAAAATTATTGAGGATTGCAAAGAGCTGTTCTTTTTTTCTTCTTTTTCAAATATATTTTTATTGATTCAGAGAGGAAGGGAGAGGGAGAGAGAGATAGAAACATCAATGGTGAGAAAGAATCATCGGCTGCTTCCTGAACACCCCACACTGGGATTGAGCTTACAACCCCTCGTGGGGAACCTCCCGGTTCACAGGTTGAGCCTCAACCACTGAACCATGCCAGCTGGGCCAAAGGGCTTTTCTTTCAGTGGGTTATCTATCAACATTTGCTGAATTAGAAATTAAAACGGAAATTTTAAAATATTTATTTCATTTTATTAAAACTACAATAAGCCCACTATATGTTAACATGAATAATACTGAAAAATGAAAAATAACTATATCTTTTTAAATTACACTTTTTATTTTTGGATAATTACATATTCATGTGCAGTTGCAAAAAATAATACCAAGAAGTTCCACGTGGTGCTACCCAGTTTCCTTGAACGGGGCAGTCTTGCCAACTGTAGATAATATCACAACCATGACATTGACATTTATATAGTCAAGATATAGGACAGTTCCAATACTACAAGGATTGCTTCTATTATCTTTTTTTTTTTAATTGATTTTCAGAGATGAAGGGAGAGGGAGAGAGAGATGGAAACATCAACGATGAGAATCATGGATCAGCCGCCTCCTGCACGCCCCCTATTGGGGATCGAGCCCACAACCCAGGCACATGCCCTTGACCGGAATCAAACCCAGGACCCGCTTCGGTCTGCAGGCTGAGGCTTTATCCACTGAGCCAAACCAACTATGGCTCTGTTACCCTTTTATGGTCAAATCCCTCTTCCCCAACCACCAGCCCTTACAACTACTAATCTCTTTTCCACTTCTGATGAGGAAAGCAAGACTCAGAGGGAGGCTACGAGACTTTCCTAATTGAGAAAATAAAAAAATATATACAAGTTTCTAAACTCCCAGCTAGGCTTTTACTCTTGTCTCAATCTCACTGCCTCTTCATAGTTGACCATTGAATATGTTAAGGAGGGCAAAGTCCGATTGTATAATAGATCTGCCTATCTGAAACATGATTGTTAATGGTAATGGTTGCGTATTGGCTGGCATGCATGTGGTAGGTTTACAGTAAAGAATGCCTACTTTTTATTAACTGTCCTTTCAGATTACATTAATGACTGTCACACCTGAATTATAACAAAGAAGCACTAGAATAATTCAATGTGGGCGGCAAAATTCTTTGAAGAATAACTAGTTATAATTGGGGAGTCTGAACACATTTTAATATGCAGTATGGTTAATTGCACTATAATTACAGTATTTTAGAATGCCATGCTAAGTGTTTAATCCTTTTCAGGTTTGTCTTCCAATCAGTGGTCTGCTTTTATTTTCCAGATTGATGAAGTCTGCCTCAGAGAAGGGGGTAGGTAACAAGATTGTGCTGATGTGTCTAATCAACTGGGAAAGTTGTAAAGTGAATCTTTTCCATCTGGAATTTATATTTAATCACAGTTATGTTCTCTTCGTGAATGAGTGTTGATTAGTTAGTTGTCAGAATCTGAAGACAATAAAAGCTTTTATTTACCCAGATAAGTTATGCTAGCATCATTATTTGGGCCTGATTGAGTTGATGGGGATATTTACAATACCTCCACACATAGATACACTTAATCTTATTCATAATGTTAATTATATACTCCAAGAGTTACTCTCATGCACTTATTTATAGTGTTTACTATTCATATTTGTCTATGCATGATTGTATGGTTCCCCTCCTTTTCAATGGAGTAGGCCCCTTTTAAAGTTGCAAAAGGCATCTCCACTCATAGAAACCTGATCTGCAATAGTTTGTTCGCAGTAATTGGATGACATCGAATTCAAGAAAGGCAACTCAGTTTGGTTTCAGAGATTTGGTTAAATTACACTATTGAGCTGACTTTCAGTATCCTTTCGCCTCCATGTATTTGCATATGCATTTTCAATGTCTGGAGTTTGCTTTCTTTATATATCCCCTGAAACTACTATTCATTCTTCAAGACCTGGCTTGAAATTTCATTCCTCAAGGAAGCATACCCTAATTATACCAGAGAGTTAATTATTGCCCCCTTTATATCATTGCTGTATATGAACATTACTACCAGCACAGCCCCATCATACTGTATTGCAATTAGTTTTTATTTTATTTTTGCTTTCATTAACAGATTGGTTTGTTTGAGAGTGAGGGCTGTAATGTATTTATCTCTCGCATCCAAGTCTAATCATGCCTAGTGCATAGTAGTTGCTTAATAATTTCTTACTTTTCATTGTTGTTGATTAATCCTTTTAAAATTTGTTTAATATTTAAAGACTATTTTTTAGAATAGTTTTAAGTTCGCTGCAAAATTGAGAGGAAGGTAAAGAGATGTCCTATATATCCTCTGTGCCTACATATGCATAGCCTCCCAATATCAACATCTCCCACCAAATGGTATATTTGTTATAATTGATCAACATACATTGACATATAATCATCCAAATCCATAATTTACATTATGGTCCACTCTTGGTGTTGTACATTATATGTGTCCATCATTACAGTATCATACAAGTATCATTCATTACCATAGGTTTTTTACTGAGATATACTTGAGATCGACATCCTATTCAATAAAAACTTAATATGCTAAGTGTCCGACCATTCGTTGGACCATTCAACCAGTCTCTATGACGTGCACTGACTACCAGGGAGCAGAAGCTCTGACCGGTAGGTTAGCTTGCTGCTGGGGTCTGGCTGATCGGGACTGGCAAGACAGGCTAGACATGCCCTGGAGCCCTCCGGCTGCCCCTCCCCATCTTAATCATGCACTGGTGTGTTCCCTCAGCCTGGTCTGCATCCCTCAGGGGATGTTGGAGAGCCGGTTGCAGCCCGATCCCCCCAGGCCAGGCCAAGGGACCCCAGCAGTGCATGAATCCATGCACTGGGCCTCTAGTGTTATTATATTATTTATAATGTATAACATATATACATTATGTTAGTTTCAGGTGTTCAACATAATGATTTGATATTTGTATCTATTGCAAAATGATAACCACAATAAATCTAGTTAATATTCATTACCATATATAGTTATAACATCTTATTTTAAAATTAAATGTATTTGGGGTCACATTGGTTAATAAAATTATATAGGCTCAAGTGTACAATTTTATAAGACATCAATCTGTATATTGAATTATGTGTTTACCAACCAAAATAAAAGCTTCTGGCACATATATTTGACTGCCTTTACCCTTTACTAGCCCCCTTCCATTTCCACTTTCTCTCTGTTAACTACCATAGTCTATGAGTTTTTGTTTGTTCTTTTGTTGCTTTCAGTTTCATAATTCCACATATGACTGAAATCATATGGTTCTTGACTTTTTTCATCTGATTTATTTTACTTCATAAGATATTCTCAAGACCCACCCATGTGTCATAAATAGCAGTGTTTAATTTTTTCTTATGGCTGAGTAGTATTTCATTGTACATATGTACCACTTCTTTATTCAACCATCTATCAAGGGATACTTTGGTTCTTCCATGTCTTCACCACCATGAATAATGCTGCAAATATACAGCTACATATATCTTTATGAATAAATGTCTGCATTTATTCATAAAGATATATGGCAACTTTATTCTTATTTTTTGAGGAACTTCCATACTGTTTTCTATAGTGTCTATACCAGTTTATATTCCTACTAGGACTGAACAAGGGTTTCTTTTTCTCCACAACCTCTCCAACACTTGTAATTACTTGTCTTATTGATAATGGCCATTCTGAATGCCTCTTATCTCCATTCCTCTTTGAAAATTCAGAACTTTATCCTACCTCTTTTGTGTTTTTGTCATCACAAATTATTCCAATTTATACTGGGAATTCATTTCCGAATTGCAGTAACTATCATCTTCTTTTCTTTTTAAAAATGTTTTACCTGCTTGAAACTTTTGTTATATTTAGGTGTGTAATACCCTATTCTAGTAAAGGGTTGCAATATCCTGCTTCTATTTGTCTGCCACTTTACTCATAATTTTGTGTCCTTTTGTCTTTTTTGTTTCAAGTAGAATAATCTCCTTTAGTATTTCCTACAACAGAGGTTTTGTGGTCATAAATTCCCCCAGCTTCTATCTATCTGGAAGTCTTTATTTCTCTTCTATATCTAAAGGATAACTTTGCTGGATAGATTACTCGTGGCTGGTAATTTCTCTTATTCAATAGTTTGAATATTTGATTCCATTCTCCCCCAGCTTGTAGAGTTTCTGCTGAAAAAGCCAATGATGATCTAGTGAGATTTCCTTTCGATTCTCTGGCTGCTTTGAGAATTATTTTTTTTTTTTTTGGTCATTAATTTTTGACAGTTGTAACATAATAAGCTTTGGAAAAGGCTCTTTTTCAGATTCAGATAATTAGGTGTTCTGTTTGCTTCTTGAATTTGAAGATCTAGCTCTTTCCATAGGTTTGGGAAGTTCTCATCAACTATTTATTTAATAATGTGTTCTGTTTCCTTCTTCCTCTCTTGTCCTTTAGTTATATCCATTTTTCTATACTGCTCTTTCTGATGGAGTTATAGAGTTCTCTTGGAGTTTTTTCCTTCCTTCCTTCCTTTTTTTATCTTCTCTCAAGTCTCTCTCTTCTTTCATCTGGATTTCTAGATTTCTACCTTCGATGTCATGAATTCTTTCCTTCATCTGCTCAACTCTATTTCCTAAGCTTGCTAGTTCATTCTTCATCTCTTTTACTGAGTTCCACATCTCTAGACTTTCTTATTTGGTTCTTAAAGTTTCAATGTCTTTGGTAAAGTACTCATTTTGTTTATTGCTTTTATTTCTGAGTTCTTAAAAGTACCTATCTGTGTTTTCTTGTATCTCACTGAGGTCTTTTAGAACTGCAGTCTTGAATTCTCTGTCATTTAAAGCACATATTTCCATGTCTTTAAATTTATTTTCTGGAGGTTGTTCATTTTCTTTCTTTTTTTAAAAAAATCTTTATTGTTCAGATTATTACAGTTGTTCCTCTTTTTTCCCCCCATAGCTCCCCTCCTCCCAGTTCCCACCCCACCCTCTGCCTTTACCCCCACCACTGTCCTCCTCCATAGGTGTACAATTACTATCCAGTCTTTTCCCACACCCCAACACCCTTTCCCCCCCGAAAATTGTCAGTCCTCTCCCTTTCTATGTCTCTGATTCTATTCTGTTCCCCAGTTTATTCTGTTCATCAGATTTTTTTATTCACTTGACTTTTAGGTTCACTTGTTGATTGATACGTATTTGTTGTTCATAATTTTTATCTTTACTTTTTCTTCATCCTCTTCTCAAAGGATACCTTTCAGCATTTCATATAATACTGGTTGGGTGGTGATGAACTCCTTTAGCTTTTTTTTTTTCTGTGAAGCTCTTTATCTGACCTTCAATTCTGAATGATAGCTTTGCTGGGTAAAGTAATTTTGGCTGTAGGTTCTTGCTGTTCATCACTTTGAATATTTCTTGCCACTCCCTTCTGGCCTGCAAAGTTTCTGTTGAGAAATCAGCTGACAGTCATATGGGTGCCCCCTTGTAGGTAACTGGCTGTTTTTCTCTTGCAGCTTTTAAGATTCTCTCCTTGTCTTTTGCTCTTGGCATTTTAATTATGATGTGTCTTGGTGTGGTCCTCTTTGGATTCCTTTTGTTTGGGGTTCTATGCACTTCCTGGACTTGTAAGTCTACTTCTTTTACCAGGTAGGGGAAGTTTTCTGTCATTATTTCTTCAAATAGGTTTTCAATATCTTGCTCTCTCTCTTCTTCTGGCACCCCTATAATTCTGATGTTGATACGCTTGAAGTTGTCCCAGAGGCTCCATACACTGTCTTCATATTTTTGGATTCTTTTTTCTTTTTGCTTATCCATTTGGGTGTTTTTTGCTCTTCATATTTCATTCTTTGACTTGATTCTTGCGTTTCTCTAGTCTGTTGTTGTATAATATTCTTTATTTTAGTCAGTGTATGCTTAGGTTTATTAAAGGTCTCACTAAGTTTATCAGCGGTTTCTAGAAAATTTTTGAAAAACCTTATAACCGTGGTTTTGAACTCTATCTCCTGTCGTTTGCTTTCCTCCTTTTCTGTCATTTGTGATCTGTTTCTTTGTCTCCACATTTTGGCTGCTTCCCTGGGTTGATAGAGTGGTTTTCTGTGTTAGGTGATGACTGAGAGAATCAACTGTGTCTACAGTGGGAGAACTTCTGTGCTGGAGACACCCTTATGGGGCAAGAGTTGTTTCAGTGGGGTTTGGTTCTCACTGAGTCTGCCCTGTGAGTGCGTCCCTTATGAATCTGAGGAGTTGTATTTAGGATGGTACCACTCTGACCACTGGGTACGCTGGCTCTGGTATCTCCAAGAAATTGTTATTTTAGCCTTTGCCTGAGGCTACTCAGCCTTTTATATGCAAAAGCCTCTGCGCACAGCTTGGGTGGGGCAGGGTCTTGGGGAGTCTACAGGGCAGAGCAACCAGCTATGGTTGCTTCTCAGTCCTGCCCTAAGAGGCACCGGGTCTCCAGCTGCTCCGGAGTTTCTCCCAGTGCCAGACTGTGTCAGATGGTGCCATACAGTCCAGCTCCTCCCCGTATGGTTCTGAGTCCACAGAAACTTGCCTGGAACTGGAGTTCAGAACCATCGGGAGCTTGTGCCTGCCTCCGGTATGAAATGTTGCCAGCCTTTCCCGCAAGCCCCTTGCTGTGCGCACCTCCGTACCTCTGCACTTTATTTCTGCACCTCCTCTGAGTCTCAGTCTCTTGATAGTTGTAGAATTTCCACTCAGCCAGCCTTCCTGTGGGTCTGGGTGGTGTCTGTTTTTTTCTTTTGCTGTGGTTTTGAAATGGTTGTGCACGGCTGTAATTCCGGTGTTTACCTATGCTGCCATCTTGGTTTTCTCCTGTTCATTTTCTTTCTGAGCTGCCTCATCACCTTAGTTATTTGATGGATTACTTGTCTGTCTAGGCATCTATGGAAATGAAATCTGCTTTTGTAAAAGAATGGCACTTGTCTATTTAGTAGGTTACGAAGAAATCTGTCTCTCCTTTTTCCAGTAGGTGGCAATGAGGCACAAGTTTTTCTTGCACTGCTCTGGCTTCTAGGAACTCTGAGGGGTGGTGGAAAATGCCCTGTATTCCCTGGAGAAGTGGGTGTGTCCTCTGAGGCTAGGTCACCTCAGTCTCAGAGTACCATCTTCATGGAGGAATGAGGTGGGCAATGAGGTTCCAAGCCCATGGAATCCCAGCACTGTCCCCTGCAACCAGACACTGCCTGCAGTTTAGCTGCTATGTGTGGGGGTGGGGTGAGCTGGGAGAAGCTGGCTAGTAGTGCCTTTGTTCTCTCTGTAATAGTAACTCCCAGACCTCAGTTGCCTTACCTCTGTATCGCCCCCCTGACACCGGGATTAGCTGCAGCATGCACTTGCCACTTAGGGAAATATGCTTCTGTCTCTCCAGTCCTCAGGGCTGCAGATAATGTGCTCTGTAGCCTGACATTCACTGGTAGAGTTTCTTCTGGGGCCTGCTGCTAGCTCTGGGAGGTGAGGGAAAGCAAACTCTAGAAGGGTGAGGGGAGGCAGCCAGTCTCTGTGGCTTATTTTTCTGCCTGGCAATGATGGTCCCCAGATAACCGTGGCCACATCTCTGCATTCCATTTCTGTCCTGGTCACTGGGTTTGGCCACAGCATGTATTTATATATCATATTTTGTTTATCTAATTATCAATCGGTGGAGATTGGGTTGCTTTTACTTTTTGACAATTTGAATAATGCTACTCTGAACATCCATGTAAAAGTTTTGTGTGAACATATGTTTTCAATTATCTTGGGTAGATATTTATGAGTGTGTAATTTTTGAGTCATATGATAACTCTATGTTTAACTTTTTGAGGAGCTGCCAGATTGTTTCCCCAAATGATTATATTATTTTACATTTCCACTGTCAATGTGTGAGGGTTCCAATTTCTCTCCATTCCCCCCAGCAGTTGTTATGTCTGTCGTATTGATGATAGCCATCTCAGTGGGTATGAAATGATATCTCATTCTGATTTTGATTTGCACTTACCTAATGACTAATGATTAATTAAGAAAGATCATCAAGATCTTCTGGGGCCTGCTGCTAGCTCTGGGAAAGCAAACTCTAGAAGGGTGAGGGGAGGCAGCCAGTCTCTGACAAAAGATATGTCATAGAGACCAAGGCTAAGATCATCTGTTCCCCGGCATTCCCAATGACCATGTACAGACTTTTATATTTGCCCTTTACCAGAAATGTTAATTTCTTCATATAGGTTTGAGATACTATCTAGTGCTTTTTGATTTAAACCTAAAGGACTCCCTTTAGCATTTCTTGCAGGGCAGGTCTAGTGGTAACAACTTTATTCAATTTTTGTTTATTTGGAAATGTCTTAATATCTGTGTCATCGTTAAAGGACAGTTTTGCTGGATATAGAATTCTTGGTTGATAATTTTTAATTTTCAGGACTTTAAATATTTCATCCTACTGCCTCATGTTTTTTACAGTTTCTGATGAGAAACTTGCTATTTATATTATTGTGGATCCCTGTATGAAATAAATCACTGAATTTGAAAATTCATTTTTAATCACATTTGAGATCTTTTTAGCCATTATTCTCTCCATTTTTAAATTTACCATTTCTTTGTCTTTCTAGGTCATCAATTTCATGTGTGTTAAACTGGTTAGTGTTGTATTTCAGGTCCATGAGGGTTAATTTTTTAAAAAATATTTTTTCTCTGTTTTTTTATTTTGGATTATTTCTATGGCTATGCTTCAAGATCACTGATTTTTCTTCTACATTTCTAATTTGCTGTAAATCCTATAGGTATGGACAGGGATTTTTTTCTTTTTTCATTTCTGATATGGCATTATCTCTTTTAGTTACATTGGGATATTTTTTTATAATTCCTCATCTTGTTTATGTTAAATCTTCAGATCTTTTATATATACTTTGATCATAGTTATAAGCCTTAAAATGTTGCTTATAAAGTCCTACTCTTCTAATTTCATTATTTCTCTCATTTCTTGTTTCTATTGACTAATTTATCTCCTCATTTTGGGTCATAATTTTCTGCTTCTTTGCTTATTGTAGTATTTGAATGCTGGATATTGTGATTTTTACATTGTTGAATGTTGAATTGAGCTGTAATACTTTAATGATTACATTAAATAATAAACCTATCAGAAGTTTTATTGTTGTTCTTCTGTATGTAATGTATATTTTTCTTTGGCTGCTTTTAAGACTTGAATGTTATGTTTAGTTTTTAATAGTTTGACTAGGATATGGCTATGCATGGTCCTTGTATTCTTGCTGCATTACTTACAAAGAGACAAATATTAGTAACAACTCAGATATCTAAGAAGTTGAGAATAGATAAGTATTCATCAATATAATGGAATGGCATTGAATAACTATGTAGATTATGTTGGTACAAGATAAAGTGTATATGAAATAATCCTATGTAATAAAAGAGAAACATGAAAATTAACCATCCCTCTGATATGCTAAAACCACACCCACAAGCCATGCCCACAAACTAATCAGGAGTGAGTATGCAAATTAACCCAACTAAGATGGTGGTGGCCATGGAGCTGGAGCAAGCAGGAGGTTTGGGTTGCCCTTGGTGATGGAGGAAGCCAAGCTTCCTGCCTTCCCTGGTGGGACCTAGGCTCCGCTCAAGGCTACAAAGTTTTAATTATAGAAGATAAATAAATCTCAGAAAAATAAAGATAAAAAGGAGAGACTGGGAGCTTGGGTCACCCAGGGGCGAGGCCAGCCTGAAAACAGCCCTCAGTCCCTCACCCAGACTGGCCAGGAACTCCCAGCAGGGTCCCCACCCTGATCCAGGACACCCTTCAGGGCAAACCAGCTGGCCCCCACCCATGCACCAGGCCTCTATCCTATATAATAAAAGGGTAATATGAAAATTGACCCTAACAGCAGAACAACTGGGAATGACTGGTCACTATGACACACACTGACCATCAGGGGGCAGATGCTCAATGCAGGAGCTGCCCCTGGTGGTCAGTGAACTCTCACAGGGGGAGCTCTGCTCAGCCACAAGCCAGGCTGAAGGCTGCCAGCACAGCGGTGGTGGTGAGAGACTCTCCTGCCTCCTCAGCAGCACTAAAGATGTCTGACTGCAGCTTAGGCCTGCTCCTCCCTGGCAAGTGGACATTTCCCAAGGGCTCCCGGGCTGCCAGAGGGATGTCTGTCTGCCAGCTTAGGCCCGATCCCCTAGGTGGGATTAAGCCAGCAGGTGGACATCCCCTGAGGGTTCCCAGACTTTGAGAGGGCACAAGCTGGGCTGAGGCACCCCCCCCCACAAGTGCACAAATTTTTGTGCACTGGGCCTCTAGTGTTTAATAAAAGAACAAACTATTAACTATACAAAATATTTAAAACATGAAAATATTTTTATTAGAAACTTACACATTTAAGAATTATGTAAGTAGTGTATTAAGGTAAAAGTTTTCTTCTTCTGAAAATCTGTTTTTCAACACAGCTTTATTGAAATAGAATTAACATACCATACAATTCTCCCATGCAAAGCATACATTTAAAATGTATAATGCTAGCCCTGGCTGGGTGGCTTGGTTGGAGCATCATCCCAAGAAGGTTTCAGGTTTGATTCCTGCTTAGGACACATACCTAGGTAATGGATATGATCCACAGTCAGGGCACACAGTATGGGAGTCAACTAAATTAAAAAATATATCCTCGGGTGAGGATTTAAAAAAAAATCTATAAAATTCTATGGTTTAAATATATTCACAGAGTTGTGCAACCATCACACCAATCAATTTTAGAATAATCTTATCACCTCAACAAGAAACCCCATAACTATTAGCAGCCACTTCCCATTTTCCCCAATGCCCTTAGTCCCAGAAAATCACTCACTAATTAACTTCCTTTCTTTTTTTTCTTTTTTTTTT
>PVJC01045297.1:0-13768 GCA_004026665.1 Murina feae | reverse complement strand
CACACACACACACACACACACACACACACACACAGAAGGCGCCTGGCAGACTGGGGCCATCATAGGACATCCACTGAGGGGTCCCAGACTGTGAGAGGGCACAGGCCGGGCTGAGGGACTCCCTCCACCCCGAGTGCACAAATTTTTGTGCACCGGGCCCCTAGTTGTTTTATAATAATCAATTCAACTTTGAGAATAACTGCCCTGCTTATCCACTTGTAGGCTGTGAATAGTGTACTGAGGAGCCTTGAGTGTGAGGAAATTAAGATCTAACTTGAAATTTTAAGTTAGTAATTGTGCAGGAAAGAGAGAGCTATGGAAAATCATTATACAGGAATAGCATATTGGCCATCTTGAAGGAAGGGTGCTAGTTCCAATTATAGATCTGCTTGATACTGCTTTCTGGAGAGAAATATGACTTTAGAAAGTATTTTAAGAAGGCATGTTTCTTAAGTTATTCAATTCAATCAAATGTCATTATGTTTGCAAAAGCTTTTCTTTTCAAAATTGGAATATATGTCTATCTAAAAGTTGATGATAAAGCAAACAGTGAAAATGTCACAGCTAAAGAAGTTTTTACTAGTAATTTACTATGTAGGTGTCAGAGGATGTTGTTAAGATTTACCAAATATGTGTTGCAGCTGATAGCTATAATAAAATGCTTTGCTTATTGAAATACTAGACTAATTCTAAGGAATGCAGTCCTATTCATATTCTAAGTAAATAAAAAAGGAAAGGAGGTAAATAAATGACATTTATTGGATGTAGATTATATACTTTGTTAAAAATTTCAGGCCTTCCAGAGGCAACATATAATAGCATCATGAAGTAGTTAATCTCTCAGAGTTATTTATTTATTTATTTATTTATTTATTTATTTATTTATTTATCTATTTCTAATTTTAGAGCAAATCAGGAGTTTTGTTTATGTTGTCTTAGATGGGAAACCTCACCAGGTAAGCTAGATATGTCTCAGACTTACAGAGATGATCTCTAAGTTGCATGACACCATCGTTATCTTGCTCTGATCTCAAAAGAATAACCAGTAGTGAGCATGTCTTCTCTGGTAGTACCTTGGACCTTAGGTTTCTCCTTCCCTGCCAGTTTATTGTGATATGACCATTTTGAAACAAACAAGCAAACAAGAGTTAGCTTTTCATAAGTTAAAAAAAACAAACACAAAACAAAGATTTCCCACATTTTTTTTCTTCAAGGACAGTTTTTTACTTTTGTCAGAACTCTTTTAAAATCACCTTTTCTGTATCATAACAAGTTATTTATCTATGAATTTTTAAATTTAATTAATTACCAATTGTATTTAAAATACCACAGTCCATATCTATGAGAATACAAAGATCAATGAAACATAGTTTGTGTTCTCAATAGAATAGGTTTGTATACTGACAGCCATTATATATATAAAAGTGTATGCTAAAAAAGCAATCCCATTTACCACCGCACCAAAAAAATTAAGGTACCTAGGAATAAACTTAACTAAAGAAATAAAAGACCTCTATTCAGAAAACTACAGGACATTGAAAAAAGAGATAGAGGAAGACCTAAACAGATGGAAGAACATACCATGTTCATGGATTGATAGAATCAACATCATTAAAATGTCCATACTATCGAAAGCAATCTGTAAATTTAATGCATTTCCCATTAAAATACCAATGGCATATTTTACAGATTTAGAACGAACTATCCAAAATTTCATCTGGAATAAAAAAAGACCCCAAATAGCTAAAGCGATCCTGAGAAAGAAGAGCAAAGTAGGTGGGTTCTCCATACCAGATATCAAGCTATATTACAAAGCCACTGTTCTTAAATCAGCTTGGTACTGGCACAAGAACAGACATATAGATCAATGGAATAGAATAGAGAATCCAGAAATTGACCCAAACCATTATACCCAATTAATATTCAATAAAGGAGGCAAAAGCATACAATGGAGTCAAGACAGTCTCATCAATAAATGGTGTTGGGAAAATTGGACAGATGCATGCAAAAAGATGAAACTAGACAACCAACTCACACCGTACACAAAAATAAGCTAAAAATGGATAAAGGACTTAAACGTAAAATGGGAAACCATAAAAATACTAGAGGAATACACAGGCAGCGAAATTGCAAACATGTGCTGAAGGAATCTCTTCACTGATACTGCTCCTAGGGCAATGGAAGCTAAAGAGAAAATAAACAAATGGGACTACATCAAAATAAAAAGCTTTTGCACAGCAAAGGAAACCATCAACAAAACAACAAGAAAGCCCACTGCACGGGAGAACATATTCGCTAATGATATCACCAATAAGGGTTTAATATCCAACATTTACAGAGAAATCGTACAACTTAATGAAAGAAAGATAAACAATCCTATCAAAAAATGGGCAATGGACCTAAATAGACACTTTTCAAAAGAAGACATACAGAAGGCAGAAAGACATATGAAAACATGCTCAAAGTCACTAATTATTTGAGAAATGCAAATCAAAACAACAATGCGGTATCATCTCACACCTGCCAGAATGGCTATCATCAACAAATCAACAAACGACAAGTGCTGGTGAGGATGTGAAGAAAAAGGAACTCTTCTGCACTGCTGGTGGGAATGCAGACTGGTGCAGCCACTATGGAAGACAGTTTGGAGTTTCCTCAAAAACTTAAAAATGGAACTCCCATTTGACCCAGTAATCACACTCCTGAGAATATATCCCAAAAAACCAGAAACACCAATCAGATAGGATATATGCATCCCTATGTTCATAGCAGCACAATTTACCATAGCTAAGATTTGGAAACAGCCTAAGTGCCCATCAGCAGATGAATGGATTAGAAAACTGTGGTATATCTATAAAATGGAATACTATGCTATTATAAAAAAGAAGGAATTCTTACCATTTGCAGCAGCATGGATGGAACTGGAGAGCATTATGCTAAGTGAAATAAGCCAGTCAATGAAAGAAAAATACCACATGATCTCACTTATTTATGGATAATCAAGACCATTATAAAATGATAAACATAAACAAATACAGAGACAGAACATCTTTGAACAGACTGTCATCCTACAGCTAGAAGGCTGAGGAGGGTTGGGGGGGGAATTAAGAGATCAACCAAAAGACTTGCATGCATGCATGGGAGCATAAGCAATGGACACAAGAAACTGGGGGGTAGGGAAGGAGGGGGGCAGGGCAAGGGAAAAATGGAGACCTATCTATCACTTGTTGTAATACTTTAAGCAATAAAAAAACCCAAAAAACAACAACAACAAAAAAAACACAAAAAAAGTGTATGCAACTATCTGACTATTTGACCATCCAACTAGTAGCTATGTGTGCAATGATCACCAGGAAGCAGATGCTCCAACCAATAACTATGATGCACACTGACCATCAGGGGACAGTCACTCAGTGCAGGAGCTGCCAAGCTACAGTGACTTGAGAGCTGACATTCTCAGGTGACACACCCGAAACCAGAGAGGAGGGAGCCCGACTCCAGGGTGTGCTTTCCGAGAACCACCCTCTGGCAATTTGGGACCTCTCAGGGGAAGTGGGAGAGCTGGTTTCAGCTCAATACCCGCAGGCCAGGCCGAGGGACCCCACCGGTACACGAATCCATACACCAGGCCTTTAGTAATGTATAAGCAGGATGTATTTGTTTACTTGTTATAAAAAAGTGAAACAGCCATACTCACAACACATCTGGTTGGGGATTCAGGAGGCAGGAATTTACCTTTGAGATGAGTTGTGCATAATAGTTATTATTTAATCAGGAAGAGATAAAGGAATTACCATTTCAGCAGGATTATAAGCACAAATAAAGGTGTTATGTGTGTCCAAACAATGGTAAATTTCTGTAAGAGCAGTTGTGAAGGGATTGGTTGAAAATGAAAGCTTCTAAGAATATTCTGAAGGATTGACCATGAAAGCTCATTAACAGTCTGTAAAATCTATTAATATTTCAGTGGTTTTAATTCCTGTGGATCTAGTCTTCACCCCCCCTTTTTTTAAAACACACTTTGTAGTACCCATTACTCTTTGCATTGGTGTCCTAGAACAGCCATAACAAAGCACCACAAACTGGGTGGCTCAAAACAAGAAAGCTTTCTCATCTTACAACATTGGAGGTTAAAAGTCTAAAATCAAGGTATCAGCAGAGCCATGCTCTCTCTGAAGTGTCCAGGAAACAATTTGCTCTTGCCTTTTTCTGTCTTTGGGAGGATTATAGCAATCCTTAGTGTTCCTTGGTGCCTGGCAGCATAATTACAGTTTCTATCTGTATTTACATGTCCTTCTCTCCATGTATCTGTCCTTTCCTTTGTATGTGAATCCCTTTTTCTTCCTCTTATTAAAACATCAGTCATTTATTTTAAGCACATCCTAATCCAATATGACCACTTCTTAACTTGATTATATTTGCAAAGCTATTCATAGCTACCTAAGAGTAGAACTTCAACTACCTATCATGGGAACACATTTCCAACCCACAGCACTCTCCTGAAGTTAATCAAAGGATAATATAACTTATTTAAACACATAATTATTCAAATAAATATAATACACTAACAATAAAAATAACTAAATATAAATAATTCATAATAAACATGCATTTTAATATGCTTTGGTACCACTAAACTAAAAGATATAATGAACTAGTGAAATACTTACACTTGCACATGGCATCACCATGTGAGAACAAACCATATTTTAATATTGGTATCCAGTACCATAGCAACATTATCATTAGTGAGTTGATTTTTATAAATAATGAATCACCCTGATAAAGTTCTGAATAAAATAAGAAACAACCTTCCTGCATTTCACAAGATAGTTGAATTTTGGAATTGAGTTTAAAATGAAAGATGCAAAATATTTTGTTAATATATAAAATAATGCTTATTTCTATACTTAGAGTCTAATAAAATGGGTTTCTATTTCTCTGAATAGACATTGGGACATATGAGAGGTATGGAAAATGCAAACTTTTTTTGGAATACAAAGCAATTTCATGGCTAACAGTACACCAGTACCGCCACCCTCATCTACTACAATTCTAGAATACCTCCACATCCCATTTTGTAAAACTTGAAATAGGCTTCCTATGTCTATGTCTATGTCTATGTCTATGTCTATGTCTATGTCTATGTCTATGTCTATGTCTATGTCTATGTCTATGTCTATCTATTATCTATCTATCTATCTATCTATCTATCTATCTATCTATCTATCTATCTATCTGCCAAGCGACCGGAACGACAGAACGACCAGACTGACCAGAACGATGGGTTGCTCTGACACACACTGCAGCAGCCAACTGGACTGATCAGGACCCTGATTGGCCCCCCCAAACTTCTCATGGCCTCTCCCCCCAACCAGCCTGGCCCTTCCATCAGGGATGGGCCTGGCTGACCTCCCACAGCCCAAACCCCCCTCCGCTGGCCCATCCCCGATCGGGCCCCAATTGGGGTAGGCTGGTCGGACCCCACCTGCACATGAATATATGCACTGGGCCTCTAGTCAATTCATAAAAATCATAGTTTAGGGGCAGTGTAGCTTCTGTGTAAACTCAGAGTCATAATTTTAAAGCTATCTGTAATCAAAGGTAATTTGATCTCTCTGATGTGGTAAAAAGTAAAGTATTTAAAGCAAACAATTCAAAAAATATATACCATCTATGCAAATAATTTATATAGTTTATTCAATACATATTTATTACTTTATGTGCTAGGCACTAAATTATACCCAGATGTCAAAATGGTCAACCAGCAAGGAAAACACCGCTTTCTTATAAAAACAACAAATCCATCATTGAGTTATGTATGTTTTAATATCTATAAAACAAAATAAAAATGTTTTGAATCAAATATATATGACATATAGGTATATATATTCACATATGTATTTAAGTAATATGCACAGATAATTAAGTCTAGAATTGAGTATATATTCTGGACTCAAGAATGGCAAAGCATTGAGTTCTTTCAGTCAAGATGGCAGGGTAGGTAAATGCACTACTCGAATCTTCCTACAACCACATCAAAAATGCTACTAAACTACCTGACTACAATCCTTCTGAACCTCCAGGAATCTAGATGAACAGAAATCCTACCAAGGACATAATGAAGCCACCCCGAGGCTGACTAGAGGGGCAGAGATGGGGAATGGGCTGGTTCCATACCCATTAGTAGCAGAAAAATATCAGGAGGGACATCTTGGCTAACCACAGAGGTCCTGCCAAGGAGTGAGGGGTCCTGGCCCCACACCAGGCCCTCCAGCCCAGGGCTCCAGTGACAGGAGGAGAAGCTCCCATAACTTCTGGCTGTAAAAACCAGCAGGGATGTGGCTGAGTGACACGGAGGGCTGCTGGAGTTCCAGTCATCTCTTTAAAGGGTCCACACATGGACCTTCTCAGACTCACCTGTCAAGATCATGATAACCCCACTTGTTTTCATTGTTTCTGTCACGAAGCTGAAAATGTGGAAAATATGGAAGCACCAAATACATTTGGATTTTGACAGGATAAATGCAGTGAAGTTGGGTGTCTACTTTCTATTTACATTTTCATTTCACTAGCAAAATGCTGTTTTGAGCCAGATATATTTCTTTTTTCAAGACTGTAATATAATAGATATATGTATCACTCAATAGTTTATGGTATTTTAACCTAATATTATGGACAAATTGCTTCAAGGTGACTTTTTGGTTGTCTCTGTGCCTGGGATTCAAAATGTACAGTGTACGTTGAAGCTTTAATTTGCTTGCATTCTATTAGCAAACTGTAAATTTTTACCTCATTCTTGACATGGAAGTTAAATTTGATTAGTATTTCACTAAAGATCTGCATGCAAGGTGAGTAATGTTTCTTTGTAACACATTTGCAGGTGACATGTACTCTTTTTCTGAGGCCACCTTCAAAACCAGTACCAAAAAACAGTTATGGCTGGCAGTTAACAAACGAATAACTTATTTATAATTATTTGGAAATTTTAATCATATAGAAGATTTTTTTAAAAAGCAGTAGCTGACATACATTTGCATCTTTAGGTACAAGGTTTATAAAACCAGCTTTAATGATGTTCCTGCAAGAATACAAATATGATTTAACAATAGAAATAAAAAATTAAATGATAATCTATTATTAATACTTAATGTATAAATCCTATCAAGTAAAGAGAAGGAATAGTTTAATAAGATACTATCCTATGGATCAGTAACTCTCAAGTGATCAGTCTATTCATCCATTCGTCATGAAATATGAATAACTATTTAATTTCTAACAAACTCAAACATGAACACTATGTTCTACAAAAAGAGGGAAGACTTAATAATGTTTGCTGATTTATTTTTAATGTAACTTTTCAGTGATATTTTTGTAGCAAAATATTTATCAGTACAATTGGAATTTTAGCTTAGAATTTATTAAAAATTTATTGCCATTGTCCTCAGAGGAGTGCTTGCATGAGATGCATTTTAAAGTACTAAAGAGTTACAGAGAAATTAAAATAGAGATATGTCCCTTAAAGTGTTATTGTACAAATAGTCTCCATTTTTACTTTTGCACCCCAGCAGTTTTCATTTGGAATTTAACACTTTTTATTACCTAATTTTAAGGTATTTCATTCTTAAAAATTGAATTAATATTGTAATTACTAACTGAAGCACAAATGAATTTATTAATGACTATTAAGTCTCTCATAAGTGAATGGAAATGAATGGATGTGTTTCTAGTGATCTAATTTAACATCAAGTTTGACATACAATAACAGCAACAATAACAAAATAAGGAGAAAATATTAAGTAAAATAACAAATAAATACTGGAAAGGGGATAAGACTAGATAAGAAAGTAACAATGATATGCTTTTATTTCTAGTGTGAATTTGTCAAATTTTCTTTCCCCTAAAGATAATTTGGGCTCCATACTTGGAAGATTGTGTTAATAATAAAAAGTTATTAGATGGAATATTTGACTAAATATGTTATATTTATTTTTATTTGACTATTTAAAAATAATTATATAATAATAAAGGCATTTTAATCCTTTAAAGCCTGTAATATATCATAAATTACTAAGCTATTTCCCTATTTTGGAAACTTCCTGCACTTGCTTCATCTGAGTTTCAGTGCTAGAGCAGCAGCTCAAAAGGCACCAAGGACATACTATACAAGCAGGTATCATGGCAACAGTGGGAGGGGCAACTTCCTACCAGTCTGAAGTGCTAGCAGAGGCCATTATAAATTTTCTGAGCCCATCCAGCACATAGCCAGAAGACAGGAGCTATATCTGAGTCTCCACCAACCTGGCTACCACTGTTCACTCACCTCTGGTGATTCCGTCAGACTCCATCCTACCCAACTTGCTGGCCCACCCAACCTGTTTCCAATAGCTTTTCCATGACAATGGCCTGTCTTGGCTCAGGCTTCAGACATTCCTAAAATCTCTCCAGCAAGCAGCATATGGCCTCAGAATGCCCCATACTTCTTGCTAAATGGCCTCAGACATGGCGCTTTCAGCAACCAGCATTGGTTCTCAGCTGGGCTTCTCCTGGGCAATACCAAGCTCATTACAAGTAGCAGCCATATGAAGGTAACTTTATAGATTATGTCAGGTATCCATAGGCAGGGCAATGATGATGGTTGACCTTGATTTGCACCTCTCAGGAAGCCCCAGAGCCAATATACCAGGCAGACAGTTCAGACCATGTTGAAGCACTATCCAAACACCTTCACAAGACACACACTCAAGGCATGGACTCAGCGGGCACCTTAGTCTCACTGAAGTAAGTTCTGCTATGTGGGGTTGGCCCAAACACACATATCTTCCATAGTGATCACAGCCATTCCTTGCAGCCGATAGGCCTGGGGTCAGTAAACCCCTCCCACTCATGTGCCAATAGCAATCAAATCTCAACAACAGGAGGTGTACATAGCCCACACAGGGGGTGGGAGGAGTTGGGTACATTTGGAGTGCCCAGCTCAGGAGAAAGAGGAGGTTGTACCACAGGGTCCCACAGGACACCTACATTGGGCCATTCTACCAAGCTTGGGAATTGTAGCAGCTCAACCTAATACATAGAAACCAACACAAAGAGGCAGACAAATGAAGGGAAAAAAATGTTCTAAATAAAAGAACAGAACAAAACTCCAGTAAAAAACTTAAAAAATGGAGACAAGCAAACCTACTAGATGCAGAATTTAAAACACTGGTTATAAGGATGCTCTGTGAACTTAGGGGAAGAGTCATTGAACTTAGAGAGAACTGTAATGATAACAAAGGACATGAAAACCATAAAAAAAAACCATTCAGAAATGAAGGATACACTAACTGAAATAAAAAATAATTTAATGAATCAATAGTAGAGTAGATGAAACTGAGAATCAAATCAGCAATTTGGAATATAAGGAAGGGAAAAACACTTAATAAGATCAGGAAAAGAAAGATTAAAAATATCAGAATAGTGTAAGGAACCTCTGGGACAACTTCAAGCATACCAATATTTGCATCATGGGGTTGCTAGAAGGAGAAGAGAGCGAGAAATTGAAAAGCTATTTGAAAAAATAATGTTGGAAAACTTCTATAACTTGGGAAAGAAAATAGACATTCAAGTCTAGAAAGCACAAAGTCACAAACAAGAGAACTCAAAGAGACCCACACCAAGACCCATATTATAATCAAAATGTCAAAAGTTAAAGGCAAAGAGAGAATCTTAAAAGTAGCAAAAGAAAAGCAGTTAGTTACCTACAAGGGGACTCCCATAGGATTTCTCAATGTAAATTATATGGGCCAGAAGGCAAGAAATATTGGCAAAAAATATTTATAGTGATGTAAACCAGTATACTGAAATGTTAAAGGGTCTTCTTTTAGAAGAAGAAGGCAAAAAGAGATAAAATATATGAATAACAAAAATAAATATATAGCAATTAACAATTGCATCTAAAAAATAAACAACCAAGAAAAACAGACCCAGAGATAAAGAGAATATTAATGATGATTGCAAGATGAGTCAGTGTTTGGATGCTTGGTAAAAAAGGTGAATGGCTTAAGATCTACAAATTGGTAGTTACAGAATAGTCATGGGGATGTAAAGTACAGCGTAGGGCATATAGTTAATAAGTTCTAATGAATATGTGTAGTGTCAGATGAGTAAGAGATTTATGGGGATGATCATTTAGCAGATTATATAACATTTAATTACTAGGGTGTATACCTGAAACTAATATAATATTGTATGTCAGTTGTAATTAAAAAATAAAAATTATCTTAAAGAAAGACTTTATCAAATACACACACACACACACACATACAGAAGAAATAAATTACCCAAAGTAAAACAGGAAGAGAGAGAGAGAACTTGCTATCTAGCCTTTTCTATATCATTTGTAATACTCTATTGCAATTATTTTACCTCTATGTTTTCCTAAGTAGGCAATGGATCTCCTGAGATTGATGAATGCATTATACATTTTTTGTATTTCTCTGTGTATGTCAAGGATCAGTACATGAAAGGCACTTGATAAACATTAACCAATTAATAAATTACTTATTTGATAAGACAAAAATTATATCCTATATAATAAAGAGGTAATTTGCATATTGATCATCATGCTCTCCCACAAGTGGCCACACCCATGTGGTCACAAGATGGCTTCCACAAGATGGCTGGCAAGGGAGGGCAGTTGTGGGCAACTGGGCTTGCATGAGAGGGCACTTAGGGGCAATTGGTCTGTCAGGGGAGTGGTTACGCATTGATCAGGCTGGCAGGCAGAAGTGGTTAGGGGCAATCAGGCAGGCAGGCAGGTGAGTGGATGGGAGCCAGCAGTCTTGGATTATGGGAGGGATGTCTGACTGCCCATTTAGGCCTGATCCCACAGGGAGCATGCCTAAACTGGCAGTCGGACATCCCCCAAGGGATCCCAGATTGGAGAGGGTGCAGGCTGGACTGAGAGACACCTTCCCCCCAGTGGACAAATTTTGTGCACCGGGCCTCTAGTGGGTAATAACACTGAAGAAAATATAACTGGCTGACCAGAGACTTCAATGTAGCAATATGAATAGTTGTGTTATTACTTTTAAAAGTTCAAAACACTTTTAAAATTTTTTCTATGATCATAATAATTGAAAATATTCAAAACTTGCAAAAATCTAGACATCCAAAGTTTAGAGTTAAAAGGCAATTTTACATTGTTTAACAGTTTAAAAATATAAGTTAGCAGATACTGTAAATGACTAATAGAATGCATAAACTTTCTCAGAGCACAATGCAACCATACTGAAAAGGGTTGTAGATATAACTTGTAGCAAACCTTTCAAAGCAGATTCTATTAATCTTAATTTTTACTGTGGTATTTATCAGAATTAATGCATGAAATATTATATATGTGAGCTATTTATATGATAATGAAATTATGTAAAATCTGTAGTATGCACAAATCAAACATTTATATTTGCTTTCTTTTTTGCTATGCTTATTTTATTTGTGATTTGTAATTTATTTTTATATTCCAAATTTATGAAGGAAGTTGTAATCTTTATAAACTATGCTCACAAAAGATACTGTATTATAAAGATGTTGTCAGTCTTTTGCTAATATATTTTTCCTCTAATATATCATAAATATAGCCTCTAAATAATGGTATATATCACTGCATTTTCAATAGACAAACTGCATATGCTGTTCTCAATGAACTTGGAATTTGGTTTATCATTAACAGAACATGTTTAACACATTCAGTCATTCTATGAATTAACCTTTTGAATTGAGGAAGAACATCATAGAAATATTTTTTCAAGATAAAAGTATCATTTATATCCCCCTACTAGTATCTTACAGAACTTGAAGCTAATAAAAATCTGCATTACTAAAATTATTTTATTTACATTCTAGAATTATAAACTTTATCTCTATTAATATTTTGATTTTTATATAACTTTACCTCAGGAGTTACTGTCTTTCCTGTCTTAATGGAAATCAAACCTGAAAAGCATCAGTTTAGCTTGTGGTATTTTTTGTCTGTTTCTTTACTTTTAAGATTTTTAACTAATGGCATCATCCACATACTTTAAACAATATATTATTTAGCCATTTCACTATCCTTAAACTTCTTTATAATTTTCAAAATGATGCTAAATTGGAAATTCAATTATTTTTAAACTAGTATTTAATACATTTTTTGTTTTATATAGTCTCACAGCCTTAATTTTTCCTGCAAATCTTTAACTAAACACTTGATAAATCTATGAACTCATACTATTCTACATTTTTGTATTCTTTTTCACCTTTCTATTCATTTAAACTTGAACCTCAAAAGCCATTTTCCTCCTTTGGATTGCACATGTCATTTACACTAATAAAAGAGAAACATGCAATTGGTGTCACTCTGCTACACCCCAAACCATGCCCACCAGCTAATCAGAATGACTATATGCAAATTAACCCAACCAAGATGGCAGCCAGCAGCCACAGAGCTAGAGCAAGCAGGAGGCTTGGTTGCACTGGCAATGGAGGAAGCCAAGCTTCCTGCCTGCCCTGGCCGGCTGTGGCCTCCGATCAAGGCAACAAAGTTAAAATTATAGAAGATAAATAAATCCCAGATACCTGCTTCCAGTCAGCCTTGCTGGGAGCTTGGGTTGCTGGGGGCCATGGCCAGCATGTAAACAGCCATCAGCCCCTCACCCAGGCTGGCCAGGCAACCCAGTGGGGATCCCCACCCTGAAGGGGCCATGGTGAGCCTGCAAACAGTAATCAGCCCCTCACTCAGGTTGGCCAGGAATCCCAGTGAGACCCTACCCTGATCCGGGACACCCCTCAGGGCAAACCAGCTGGCCCCCACCTATGCACCAGTCCTCTATCCTATATAATAAAAGGGTAACATGCAAATTGACCCTAACAACAGAACCACTGGGAATGACTGGTCACTATGACACACGCTGACCACCAGGGGGCAGATGCTCAATGCAGGAGCTGCCATTGGTGGTCAGTGTGCTCCCACAGGGGGAGCTCTGCTCAGCCACAAGCCAGGCTGATGGCTGCCAGTACAGCGGTGGTGGTGGGAGCCTCTCCTGCTTATTCAATAGTGCTAAGGATGTCGAACTGCAGCTTAGGCCTGCTCTGTGCTGGCAGGTGGACATCCCCTGAGCGCTTCCGAGCTGCCAGAGGGATGTCTGACTACCAGCTTAGGCCCAATACCCCGAGATCCCAGACTGTTAGAGGCACAGGCCGGGCTGAGGGACCCCCCTCTAAGTGCACAAATTTTTGTGCACCGAGCCTCTATTTATGTAATAAAATTCAATGAGAAATCATTCACTAAACAATCCAGATATATAATTACTTTCTCAAAACCTATCCAACTTGTATGTTCTTTAGAAAATAAATGTCTAGTGTTTACTAAATTAAATTTTGAATTTTGACTATATAATTTTACATACATATATCTACTATGTTAAAATTTTAATCATATAAGTGAATATATAAATATATTGTAATGTATTTGTGGTAAAACTGACAATTAAAAATAATGCACATTTATTCCAGATGAATTTTTGGATAGTTCATTCTAAGTCTGTAAACTATGCCATTGGAATTTTAATGGGAAGTGCATTGAATTTATAGATTGCTTTCGGTAGTATGGACATTTTAATGATGTTGGTTCTACCAATCCATGAACATGGTATATTCTTCCATCTGTTTAGGTCTTCCTCTATCTCTTTTTTCAATGTCCTGTAGTTTTCTGAGTAGAGGTCTTTTACTTCTTTAGTTAAGTTTATTC
>PVJC01045296.1:0-13758 GCA_004026665.1 Murina feae | reverse complement strand
TCCTCCAAAGTCATCATTACAGCACCTGTGATTGCAGTAACAACGTTTTTGTTTTGTTTTTGCAGTTTTGTGTCTCATTGTTGTAAGACAACAGTTAATTCAGATTTCCAATACATATTCTGTCTTTAGAGTATCAGAACCCACAACCTGAAAATCAAAGCCACTATCTCATCTACTCTTACTTGATACTGTTCTTTAAACATGAGAACTGAGATACGCTTTATTCTTTTTTTTATTACAAATTATATTCCAGGGATGTTTAAAGGAAGCCCACTCCAACTCCAGAAATCTCTGTGGAAATGAAATCAAGAAAACAAGCCACTAGACCAATTCTTTATATATATTTTTATTGATTTCAGAGAGGAAGGGAGAGGGAGAAATGGGATAGAAACATCAGCGATGGGTTGCCTCCTACAAGCTCCTTCTGGGGAGCAAGCCTTAAACCCAGTCATGTCCCTTTACTGGAATCAAAATGGGACCCTTCAATCCACAGGTCGATGTTCTATCCACTGAGTCAAACCAGCCACTAGACCATTTTGAAACTTAAGTTTGATAGGCCAGAATTGATATGACAGCAAAATTTCTTCAACTCAAAATGAATGATGTTGAGTTGATGTACTCACCAATTACTCTCTTCCTGATTTCTTTCTTTGTTGGCTAAAATGAGAAGAGATATAGAATCTCCAGCCTCATGAAGCTATGTCACCCTAGTAGATGGCACATGGCATAATAATAAAAGTGTGATCTTGTCAATTCTTAAGGTTTACTTAGCAACTTTCTGCTCCAGTGTGTAAGGCATGGTGTAAGTAGGTTCATTTGAAACACTGAAGCCTAAATCCTGCATCAGGCTTCTCTAAAGCATGTCCCATTAGAGTCACCTGTTTCTAGAGCTTGTCTGTGTCCCTTTTGTTCAATTACATAATGGTGTATTTTCTCTATAGGCAGAATGCTGACATTAAAAGGATTATTTAGTAAGCTGATGGTCTTGACTCTACCCCATAAATCCAACATAATATATTTTATTTACCCTTTCAACAGTCATGGCACACTTCCATTCCAGCCAAAGGCACCCTCAGCATAACCTAGCCACACCGGGCCCATTCCCACTTCCTTAAATGCCTTTGCCCGTCTAAAATTCCCTTATTGTGCTCTCCCTGGCAAAGTCCTGTGAATATCTGAAAAGCTAGCTCAGGCTCATCTATCTTCATGAAGCTTTCCCAGAGTCTTCTAGCTGTGCTGTTCCTTGTCCTTTTGTGAGCTGTGTCACAATTTTATTTTGAGGTAATAGTAAGACATTCCCATCCCCTGGGAACTTAAAAATATGGTAAACAATTTTTTTAATGTGTCTCCTTGAGAGAAATACCTAGCTGAACACATCATGGAGCAAAGCAGAGATGTGTAAGGACCAAGTGGCTTAAGATCTATATGTTCCTACGACTTTTGAAATGTCACATTTTAATATTCTAATCTGTAGAGGAAAATGAAAAATGGGAATAGAAAAGCCATCTAATTATTTGAGAGGCAAAATAATAGCAGATCTATACTTCTCATCTTAAACAAATATATTTATGTAAATGTAAAAAAATAGAACCTGTATACGTACTAGAAGAAAAGAGAAACAACATATTTAAAATCTGGTGGTGGGAAATAGCTTTTTGAGCCTGACACCACAGGCAGAAACTTTGATAGATTTGACCACCTTGTCTGTGACACCATTAGCAAACTCAGCACTAGTTGATGCCAAGCACAGGATGAAATTTTTTTTCATATAAATATTGAGTGATTTAATCCCCACAATCCTGTGAGAAAGATAGTACCACCTTTTTCCATAGATGAAGGAGATCAACTTAAGTTCCCAGTGGCAAAGTCAAAAGCAGGACCCTGTTTTGCCTGACTGCAAAGTCTGTGCTTCTTACTTCACCTTTTGATCTGACTGGGGCCGTGGCTGCTGTTGTTCAGCAGTGAGAACATAAGTCTGAGCATGAAAGTGTCACAGGTTTGATTCCAGGTCAAGAGCGGGGACCTGGGTTGCAGGGCGCCTGCCATGCAGGAAGCAACCAGTTAAAGTGCCTCTCTCACATTTCTATTTCTCTGCCTTTTTCTTCCCTCCTGCCCACTCCCTTCCACTCTCTGAAAAACAATGGAAAAAATACCCTTTGGTGAGAGTTAACAACAACAAAAACACTGGCGAATAGCGGAAACATTGAAATTCAATGAAAAACACTAAGGATTAATTATTTAATGTAAAAAGAGTTCCATAAATCAACAGGAATAAGACAATCCAGAGTGGAAGTGGGCAAGGGCTGTGAAGTGTAGGCTGTGTGTAGGCACTCTGTCACTGTATCTATCGAATTTCTCATGGTTAATGGGGTGTGGATTTTGTTAACGAGGTCTTTGTCACTTCATAGTATGAAAGTAGTGTGAAATTTTCTTCTAGCCTTTTTATAGTATTTGTTTTTTTCCCCTCAAATTAAAAAAAAAAAACAAACTTTCATTGGTTTTATTTGCTTATCTTGTGGTTGCCTGTTTTTCCCCTAGATGAAGATCCAATTGTCTTAAATGTTTTATTGAATATCTCATCATTTCTTCACTGATTTGAAAGCTATCTTTGTGTAAACTCTATTCTATTGACTCAGTTATCTTTTTTTGTACTGGTAGCAGTATCTCTCTCTCTCTCTCTCTCTCTCTCTCTCTCTCTCTCTCTATATATATATATATATATATATATATATATATATATATATATATTTTTTTTTTCTCTCTCTCTCTCTCTCTCTCTCTCTCTCTCTCTCTCTATATATATATATATATATATATATATATATATATATATATTATTGATTTCATAGAGGAGGGGAGTGGGAGAGAAAGAAACATTAATGATGAAAGAATCATTGATCAGCTGCCTCTTGCAGATCCCCTGCTAGTGATCAAGCCTGCAACCCATGTATGTGCCCTTGACCAGAATGGAACCCAGGAATCTTCAATCTGTAGGCCAATTCTCTATCCACTGAGCCAAACTGGCTAGGGTCTGTGTCACTATATAATTCCAGTTCCATTTTAAACTCCTTTTTGGACCTCAAATTCCTACTTTTTTATTTTTTTCATCCATTTCATTTCATATTTTCTCTACCAAATATCAGTTGGTCAGTTTAGGTTTAAAAATTATCTTGGAATTTGAACAGGATTACATTCTATTTGTAGATTAATTTAAGGAGAATGGCATCTTTACTACCTTTTAGGATTATGGTACCTCACTTTATTTCTTTTTTTCTAAAGTCCTTCAGAAGAGTTTTAATGAGTCTTACACATTTTTTGTTAAGTTTATTCCTTTATACGTTTTATTGATATTGTAAATGGAATCTTTCATTTTTTAAGTAGTTATTTGTGGTATGCAGGAAAGCTATTGAGATTTGCATGTCTTGATTTAGCCATGTTACTGAATTGTCAAAGTATTGTCAATAAAATTTTAATCTATGCTCTTGAGCTTTTTAGTTTGTACGTCATCCCATATGCAAATATGTTTTATCTCTTTCTTTCCAGTACTTCAGTTTTCCTATTACATTCATTAGGACCTCCTCAACAATGATGAAAACTATCAGTCATAATAGGTATCCTACTCTTGTTCTTGACCTAAAACAAAGTTGCTGTGTAGGTTTCTTGCAGATGTTTAATTAAGCTATCGAAGAATTAAAGATTGAGCCAAATGGAAAATGAGCCAGGCTTTATTAGGAGCAAACGGATGAGTCCACCAGTCCCGGGAAGGGAGAGGGGCCAGTGGAGCCGCACCGGACAGAGTCCAACTGGCACGTTTTTAAGGCTTTAGGCAGGGGGATGAGGAGAGGGGTTTGGCATGAGGACGTGGTCCACAGTTCGCAGACCTGTAAATTTTACAGTCTTGCCCAAGACCTTGCTGGCACCAGGGGGCTACTTTTGAGCAAGTAGTTTCAGGATCTTACCATTGTTTCAGGAGTTTATCATTGTTGCTGGTTTCTTGTCTGGGCTGTACCTGGGGGTTGGAGGATGATTTAAGGCTTTTCCCCGCGGGTGAATGCTCGGACATTCTGGACTCTTAATAGGGATAGGGGGCGGGGCTCAAGACTAGCTGCTTCCTGCTGTGATTGGATGACGGAGGGGGGACGTTAAGAGATCCGGGGGTCCATAACAGTAAGAGGCTGGTACTGGTGTAGCATCATCTGATGGATTGTGACTCTGGAAATCTCCTTGAAACGTTCCTGGAGAAACTGAAAAAAACATGAGGCAATCATGATTATTAAAAAAATAAAGATTAGTGACCCTATTAGGGGGGCCACAAGGGAGAACATAGATGACTGCCACCAAGCAGTAGCCTCAGATTGAAACCTGTGTCGATGGAGATCTCTGCTTAGCTTCTGAAGAGACTCCTCATAATTCTAAATAATACCTGATTCATTGATGATGTAGCAGCATTCCTCCCTTAAGAAGAGACAGATTCCCTCTTTTTTGGCTGTGAGGAGGTCCAAGGCTCAGTGGTTCTGGAGAGAGACTTGGGCTAAAGAGGTTATCTGTCTTTGAAGAGAAGCCAGGAGGCAGCTGAGGCATCTACTGTAATTTGAAGGCAGTCACTTAGGTTCCCTGCTGAGATTACAGAGTGGACTAGGGCCCCTGTCCCTAGCCCCAGGACCACAGTGGACTTGGCAAGAGAAAGACCAGCCACCAGGGGAAAGAAGACTGCTTGTCAAGTTCTAAGGAGAGAGGGTACTGACAGAAAATGAATGAGACTGTTAATTGAGGAACAAGGGTTACACGGGCGCAGAGACAGGGTGGATGTATTGGGAACGTGAGGTTTTTTGTTTTGTTTTTTGAGATGGTCCCATTACACTAGTAGAAGGTTCCTGCTAGGGCAGTGAGGTTGGAGAGCGGTGGTTCGGTTATGTTGCAAAGATCAGAGGAGGCATTGGAGTAACAGAAGGGGAACTGGGTCTAAGTATAGGGAGATGTCTTGAATGGGAGTAACATGTGCGGTAGCTGAGTGTGGCTGGCTGGGTGAACTGGAAGGGAACGGGATGGCTGTCAATGGGGCGGCCCAATGTGTGGGTGTAGGTTGCTCAGGGCCAGGAGAGGGAGGAGGGGGAGGGTGACTGAAAAGGGCTTTAGCGGGGCCCAACACCTTACATTTATAGAAGTCATGTTGCTCCGGGGTGCTCTTCAGCCTGGAAAGGTGGTGCCACAACTGATTGAATTCCCAAGCAGTTTGCTGCGGTGGGGGTTGTAAGGATTACAGTGTGAGGTCCTTAAGGAGGACCAAAGCACCAGGGTGAAAGGCTGGTTCCCTGGAGCCTTGGTCTGTTGGTTATGGCTTGGGCAGGAACCTGTTTGCGTGTTCTTTGAGCAGCTGCCCGAGGAGGGACAGACATGGAAGATCAGCACCTACGGAAGGAGGGTCAGTAAGGAGATGATGGTTGAGTGAGAATGGTCTCCTGTAGAGAAGCTAAAAAGCATTCAAGAATGTGGGGCTCTTTGGTGTAGTCCGGATTCTGGTTAGGGCCATGGTCAGGAGGTCTGGGCAGGAGCTGTGAATTTCTAGAGAGAGTTTAGTTAGATGGTCTTTAAGAAATCCATTATTTTTTTTTTATCTTACCGGATGAAGTCAGGATTTTGAGGAACAGGAGATGGGAATTCCTGCATGTGAGAAGGGGCAAGGAGAGAAGATTGGTAGGACAGAAGATCCTGTAGTTTGTGTATAGAGGAGAAGTGTACAAGGATTGTTGAAGGCAGGTTTTTGGGCCTCCTTGGCGAGAATGGCAGCTGCAGCCAGAGCCCAGAGGCAGGGCTGCCATTCCCAGACCCTGGGGTCAAGCTGTCTGGACAGATAGGCTACAGGGTTGAAGGTCAGCCCTAGGGGCTGTTAGAACAGCTTAGAAGTGTCTGGGAGGCCTCCAGAGGCTTGGATTTAAAACTGCCACATTCTTCCTAGAGATAAGGATTTTAGTCAAGGAAGTCGTTCCTTGGGAATGGTGGAGTGGGGAAGGCAGGTCAAGAGGATGAGTCGAGAAGGAGCCTACGTAAAAGTATTTTTTAAAGTATGGAAAGGGGTTGTAAATTCCGTTGAGGGGGGTGTAACTTGCTTTCCTGGCTTTGCTGCCCTTGTGGCTGGGGAGTGGGTGGGACCAGCGAGGCTTAGGGTCAGAGACTGAGAGAGGAAAGTGCAGGTGGGTTTGCCGTCAATACCCGTGGCCGAGATCATGGAAGGAGAAAGTAGCCTTGGGCTGGACAGAGAAGGCAGGTCCCGTGGTGACTAAGAAGGGGACCCATTTACCTGTTGCCTTTAGTGTTACCCTGGGCTCGGCGAGGGTTATGGGGATCATCATTGAGTCCAGGTTCCTTCAGTCTTCGGCCAGTCCCAGTATGGCCATTGGTGGGTCATGACTGGAGGGCAGTCCCTTTCTAGTGGCCACTTTGACTGCATACCTGACAGGGCTTGGGTGGAGTCCAGGGCCAGGGGCACTGCCTTGCCCCGTGGCCTTCATTACCGCATGTGTCTCCAGGTGGTGTTTGTCCCTCATTGCATCCTTACCGTGCACAGCCCACAGGGGGCCATGCACGGCTGCCGTTGGCCTGCAGGGTTGCAACTGAGGCTTGAGTTTGCGGGTCCACCTTCTGTGGAAGGAGGCTGCCTGCCTGTTCCTTATGGACATTAAAATCTTAAGGCCCTGTTCCCTAAATCTTGGACCAGGGGTTTGAGGGAAGTTCCTAGAAAGGATAGAGGAAAGCAGAGGCTTGTGAACACATGTGGGCTGTCTGGGAAAGAGTCCAGGATGGGAAGAAGTTGCCTGGCTTGGGCAGGGGAGGGATGGATGGTGGGATCCTGGCTGCGGGCTCCAGTGGTAGTGGGAAATGAGCAGGAGGGGCCAGAGCAAGCGGTGCCCCACAGACTGAGGGAGGAGGTTGAGGGGACAGAAGTTCTTCAAACCCCTTAATGATTGAATGAAGGGACCCTGGGGCGGCGTCAGTGGCAGTGGTGACTGCACCAGGGAGGCAGGGAGAGGAGGCCAGAGTGGGCAGGGGCAAGGAGGAGAGGCTCCAGGAAGGTGGCTGAGTGGGGGCGGGGTGTGGCCCACCTGGCTGGACAGGATTTTTGCAGAGGGAGGGGAGAAGGCAGAGGGGTGGAGGGAGATGCTGGCTAATTTGGACAGACCCTGCTGGGCAGCAGAGGAGGGAAGGGGGAGGGGTCGAGTACATGGGTGCAGGGCAATTGGAGACAGATTGCCTGCTCAAGAGGGGAGCGGGCGGTTTCAAGCACTGGCAGTGGCTGGGCGGAGGAGTGGAGCAAGAGACAATGGGGGTCAGTATCCAGAGTGAGGGAGGGGGTGTGGGGAGCCTGGCCTCCATGCACACTCTCAGTCTCTGGTAGTGGCCTGCTGTGGCCTGAAGAAAACAAGGGGTGGGGGGCGGTTGGCGTCCATGTAGTCTGCTGGAGAAAGGTTCCAGAGGGAGGAGGAGGACAGGGTACGTTGAGGAAGAAGGAGGTTTTTCGAGGGAGGCGGATGAAAGATTTCAGAGGCTGAGATGAGGCAGGGAGGAATGAAACAGTATCAGTAGGCAGAGAAAGCTTAGGGAGGGGCGGGAGTGCAGACAGGGAAAGACTTGGAGAAAGGTCTGGAAAAGGTCCTGGAGAGAAAAGAGAACATGGACCCGGACCAGTCCCTCAGACTCGGCAACCTCCCTGAGTGGGCAAAGGGGAGCGGGCAGGCCTTGGGACCGAGTGTGAGCTGCGATATGAGAGATGAGACAGGGGTCTGGGGCAGGGTCCTGCGAAGGGGTGGGGTTAGGGGAAGAGGGAAGCCCTGGGGTGGTCAAAGTGGGTCCTGGAGAAACAGTGGAAGTGGAGGAAGAGGCGGCAGGCAGGAGTGCAGGGGTGGTTGGAATGGAGAGGGGAGAATACAGCGGCAGCGGGAATAAGGCAGCAGCGGCGCGGAGAGATAGTTGGGGAGGTCAGAGGCTGAGAGAGGGGGAAGGAGTGCTAGGTCAGATGGACACGGAGCTTGGGCGGGTAGAACAGTGGGGACAGAGATGGGGGGCATTTGCTCCAAAAAAAGGCCTGGACATAGGGTACCTCAAAATCTTTACCCCTCCTTAAAAAATGAGGCGCTTAGCCATGAAGGTTTGAGAGTACTCCAATTTGGAAAAGTTTTGGAGGAGGCAACCTGGAGGCGTCTGTGGATCAACCTTGGATTCAGAGGATCCCATGGTTTGGGGAGAGCCCTGTCTGTTCTCTGAGAAAATGGGGGGAAGTTCACCAAGAGACGCGTCCCTCAGTTGACGGAAAACCCAAAAATGAAAATGGATGGGGACCCAGTAGAGGCCAGGGACGTCTCCCGTGACATCTAGAAATCAGATGGAGTTCTCCTGGAGGAAGCGTGGAGTCTCGACATGGCCATGATTTTGGATGAGAGCCCCGGAATGGGTCTCAGAGAACAGAAGGTGGAGGGAGGAGAGACGGGGGCCTGGCCTTCGCATGGAAATGGACTTATGGAAGAAGGAGGGTTCCGAGGGAATCCAAGATGGAACAGGAACAAGGCTTGCTGGGGAGATGGGTCCTAGCCGGCCAATCTAATCAGCTCCCCTGGTCGCTCAGGATCTGAAAGTTAGCTTGGATGAGCTCCTGCTGTCCACTGCTTCCCAGGTCTTAAGAGTGAACCAGGGTGAGGATCGTCCTGGCCCAGGGACCTGGTCCCGGGTTTTGGCATTAAGATGTTTAATTAAGCCATGGAAGAATTAAAGATTCAGCAAAATGGAAAATTAGCCAGGCTTTATTAGGAGCAAACGGACGAGTCCACCGGTCCCAGGAAGGGAGAGGGACCAATCGAGTCGCACTGGAACGAGTCCAGCTGCGGCGTTTTTAAGGCTTTAGGCAGAAGGATGAGGTGAGCGGTTTGGTGTGAGGGAATGGTCCGCAGTTTGCTGACCTGTAACTTTTCCAGTCTTGTCCAAGACCCCCTGGACATTGCTGGCACCAGGGGGCTATGGTTGAACAAGCAGTTTCAGGATCTCCCCATTGTTTTAGGAGTTTATCATTGTTGCTGGTTTCTGGTCTGGGCTGCACCTGGGGGTTGGAGGAAGATTTATGGATTTTCCCTGCAGGAATGCTCGGACAGTAGATACTTTGATTTTCTTTTCTACTTCTAAGCAATTTTATTGGAAATTACCAGCTGAATCTTATCTGAAACAGTCAATAAAATGCATTGCCAGCTGCATGTCAGGTCCTAAGTTAGGACTATGGAAGAGTCAAAGGGCTAGGCAGGGTTTCTGTCCTCAAAATCTTACCATCTCACTTAAAAGAGAATGAGTGAAGCTTTAAAGAGAGTGGTCATTGTGATGAATAACCATGATGTTGTTTTCTTCCAAAATACATTTGTTGGAGGAAGGTACATAAAAGAGGAAGCTCAAGGTACATATGGGTCTGGTGATTTTTAAAGTAGAATTTTGTGAGGAGAGGAACTTCTCCTTTCTGTAAGCGGCCAGAGGTGACCTCCAAAAATCGTTCATTACTCATTTCAGTCAGAAAACCCCACAAAATCATGAAAGTCAAGAGATTTACACCTTTGTGTTTACTTTAAGGACCCTCATGAAAGTACACTGGTCATCAAGGGCACGCATATCCTAAAACCACCAAGCATCTGAAGGATGTCACTTTATTGGAGCAATGTGTGCCATTCTGTCATTACAATGGTGGAGTTGCTAGGCATGCTCAGGCCAGAGAGAGGAGCTCATTGCAGGATTGGATGCAGGTGGGTGACCCCAAAGAGTGCTCAATTTTTGCTGCACTTAACAAAAAAAAAAAACACACAAAAAAAAAATTGTAAAGAATTTTTGTGTTTATTTGAGCAAACTGTGGACATATGCTGGGAAGCAGAACCTCTACAAATTGAAGTAAGGCTCCAAAGAATGGCGGGTTATATCTGTATTTATACATTGCAATCAAAGGAAAAGGACAGTAGGTGGATTACATGAAATGCATTCGTGATAGAATGAAGAGGTGGGATAAAGCAAAGCAGGGAAACATGTGCTGCTTTTACATAACTGGATACAGGATAGTTTAACATAATTAATAGTTGAAGATGAGAGAATGTCCTGGTGCTAATTGTTGCTCCCAGAATGGTCCAGAAAAAGAGGAATTTACAAATTACTCAGAAATTTCACAGATGTTATCTTAGAGGCAAAAAGACAATGGGCTCAGTAAAGATCTAAGTTGATCTTTGTCAGTGAAAATACTAGCCTAGGATGTGACTACCCAGACTACCCACTATAACCTTTTTGTATTATAGTTACATATTTAATTTTCAGACCATATTTTGTGGTTACTTTAGGTCTCTGACTCTGCAAGGCTGCCATGCAGGCCTCCTCTGAACTTATCAGGTTAGCATGTAGCCTGTTTATCCACACTGCACATGTGTAAAAATGCAGTAAGCAACATTAAAAATCCTGCCTATACCCCCATGCCAAACCACATGCATAGGTCTCCCAGAGACATTGCAGGGGCATTTTAAACTGTCACAGATAATTGGAAGCCCAGCATGCAAGGAATCATTTTCAAGGTCCCAGGTCTGTGGTGATTTTGCTCGGGAATATGGTTCCCAATTAGCCCGAATAAGGCCAGAACTAGATGTGCGAGAGACATGGAGAATGGCATGAATCACTAATAGTTGGTATGTATTTTCCTCCAAGTGGCTTTTTCTCAAATTTCTGGCGTAAGAAATCCTCATCAGACCAGGATATGGAGGTACATTTGAAGAGGACAAAGTACCGTGGTGGGACAAAGCAGGGGAAACGTAGAGTTCATGTTTCCCCATCCGTTTTCTAGGACCCTGGTTACTGGAAAAGGTGGCCCCTTTGGCTCAAAGATGTGTATATAGCTTCTGGCAAGAAACACAAGAATGGGGAAGAGAGATCACAGGAGCAGGGATTTTTCCTAAAAATGTAAATAATTGGGAACACTTTAGAATTCCTATCTAAAATGAGGAAATAATGAGTAGTTTAATTGTTCCTTTCAAAAGTCAAAAACTTGACCTTATTCTTTTTCTTCTTACCCTAGGGAGCAGAGTAAATCCTCCCCTTCATTAAGAACCATGAAAGACTCAGAGTCTACTGCTGAGACAGGAGGGGAAAGTACTTCCTGAAATCTCTGGAGTGAACCCCATCCTCAGCTTATTAATAAAGCACTAGTGGCACAGTCCACTAAATTTGTGCATGTGCTGGGGGGCTGTCCCTCAGCAAAGTGTGCACCCTCTCAAACCTGGGACACCTTGGGGAATGTCAGACATCCTTCTATCATTCCTGGACCACTGTCTCCTAACCGCTCACCTGCCTGCCAGCCCGATTGATGCCTAACTGCTGACCTGCCAGCTTGGTAGTCCCCAATTGCCCTCCCCTGCTCACCTGATCACACCCAGCTTCCCTCCTTTTCCACCCTTATCGCCCCCAGCTCCATCCCCCCTGCTGGCCAGATTGCCCCCAGCTGCCCTTCTCTGCTGCGACCTGCCTTCTCCACCGGACCTGCCTTCTCCATATGAAGTGGCAGAGATGCACATACTGGCCTCCTCAACACCATGCAGAGACACAGGACCCCTAGGCCCAAAACTTGGAGCGGTCAATGGGTAACAGACCACTGTGCATGTGGTTATCTTGTTGTGGCCATCTTGTGACGACATTGTGTGCAAGGACATGATGACCACTTAGGCTTTTATTAGTATAGTTAATAAAGCATGTATTTGAAATGTATCAATTCATAGCTAACACTAACCTTGAGGTAAGGAATTATAGTGTAAATATTCAAGTATTTATATGCAAACAACTAGGGCCATAGGCAAGAAAAGCATGGCTGAAGCTAGAATCCCTAGGGAAGCCAATACTTTCTCAAGCAGCAGTGGGTCCAACCAGGTGAAGAGGGTCTTCTATCCCTTGTTTCCCTAATATACTCAGTCCCTGAGAACTGGAAGATACTGCCTTTCCCAGGGGGTTAGGATATTGTGGTGTTTTGTCCCCCTGACTCAACAGTTGTTTATAACTTATTTCACCTCCTATTGTGATGAGTTAAATGTAACTTTGCACTCCAGCTTGCTTTAGTCTACTTGAACAATGAGGAAGATAAATTTAGCTGTCAGGCATTGTAGACCAGAGACTAGATACACCTATACTCTTATGCCATGCCAGATGTATTTTTTTAATTGGATAGAACTGTGTTGTGTTCAAGGCGTCCAGCGAGATAACCACTAATGATTTTCAAGGATGGGTACCCTGACATAACACCAAGTTTCCTACTTCCTGACACCTGCATGTCAAGGCCCTGATTATGTTTGTGGTTTCTGTGACTAGAAGCTTGCCTCGCACAAAACTTGGGGTTGTTCCAGGCGAAGGTCTCCCCGTGTAGAGATGCCTGTGGCAGTCCCCTAGCCAGCACAATAAATTCTCGCTTGCTGCATAAGACCTAATTGGAGTTGGTTGTCTTTTTCTCACGAATGTTGGTCCATAACATTTGGAAGCATCAGTGAGATACCTGGCAGGGGTGAGGGACCCCCTATCTATGGTAGGAGGCTCTTTCCCAGCAGGGGTGAGAGGAATCTCCTATCTAGGGCAGGAGGCTCTCTGTCATCCATCACTGGGCAAGCTGCGAGGACTTAATGAAAAATCCTGCAGGAGGTAAGAACTGGAGGCTCCTGGGGTGAGATCTCACTGTGGGGAGTGAATTGGAGGGCTGTACACAGCACTATCTCCCAACTCCAGCCAGTGACCACAACAGTGGTCATGGCAACAAGCCAGTGTGACTTTCGTTTGCATAGGTTGTGTCTGTCTGGTCTTTGCTGTCTTGGTGTTTGTTGTCTTGGTCTTTGTTGTTGTGGTGTTTGTTGTCAAAATGGGACAGGGGTTGTCTGCTTCTATGTGCTCCCCACTGTAATGATTTATGAAGAATTTTCAGGACTTCTCAGAGAGCTGGAGACTACTCATATGATGTTAATGCTTTTGATTTACAGCGATTTTGTGAAAGGGAGTGGCCCATATTTCAGGTTGGCTGGTCAGATGTGGGGTCTGTCAACCAACCTCACGCCTGCCTACTGGGTCCATCATGGTATATATGGCCAGCCCGGTCACCCCCAACCCATTTCCATATATACAGGTCTGGGTTGACATTCTGAACAACAACAACAACAACAAAACAAAAACAAAACAAAAACAAAAACAAAAGAAAACAGCAGCTAGACTTGTCTCAGCCAACAAAAACAATTGGGACAGAGACAAATAGTTCTCTTGGCCACTCTGGGAAAGGGAAAGCTCAGTCCGTTCTTCAGAGTGACCAGGAGGAGAGTTCCCTGCAGGTTAGATCACCCCTCTATGTGTCGCCTCCTCAGAGTTCATCTGAGGGGGACCCAGAGCCTCTGCCTCCTCCAGAGAAAAAAGCCATTCCCTCCCATAACCCTACCCCCCCTGCAAGTGTTGTCTCCAACAAATCTTTTTAGTCCTCTGCTTACCTGGCAGGTAACACCTTATTGATTGCAGGGTGCTCCCCAGAGTGAACAGGAGCAGTCGGTGCCACAGGTGTCTCCGCTGGTGCCACTCAGGCAGTCAGAACCCCCGGACCTTGGCTGATGGACAGCCCTTTGTGGTCTACGTCCCTTTTTTCCACCAGTAATTTGTATAATTGGAAGAATCAAAATCCCTCTTTTTCTCACCATCCTTAAGGGTTGGTCTCCCTCTTTGAGTAGGTCTTTTTCACCCATGAGC
>PVJC01045295.1:0-13743 GCA_004026665.1 Murina feae | reverse complement strand
ATTTTAGAAAAAATATCATGCTGCAGAGAAATGGATCTAATATTAAAAGTAACATAACAAAAATAAAAGCAGAGGTAGGAAGGAAAAAAATAAAAGTAACATAATAACATCTTAAATGATTTACTAGAATGAAATACTAAAATGTAGACTTTTGACGGTGATCACTTGAAATGCAATAACTATTCTTAATATTTATAGATTCACAATGTGGTATATAACATATTAGATCTTTTTTTATATCCTCAACAAAGCAATACAAAAAACATCATGACATTCTAATATGTATAGTTACAATTAATGCAATTAATGGCATCATCAAAATCAGAAATGTTCTTAAAGTTATTGGATAGATTCCATCAAAAAGTAACTTTAACAGTGTGCATTGTGAAACGTGAGAGTATATAAAGATGAGAGAAGAAAAAGATGAAAAAATGGATTGTTTTATTTCACTAGGAAGTTAGAATTAGAAAACCAATATTTTAATTTTGTGGCATGCCTCCATGTGTATAAAATATATTTGGTAATCATAGTAACATAATAAGTTCCCATGACATACAGTAAGACATGCAGCAAAATAGTAAAAGCAATTCCTATGTTTTAAATGACTACTGCATAAAGTTTTATATACTGTATATTTCATTGGAGGAATTACCCTCCAACAAAAAGATTTCATCTGACAGCCAATTTTCTTAATAGAGTTATCAGCATTTGCAAGTTGAAATATTTTGCACAAATGCATGAAATTCCAAATTCTTATTGAAAAATGTTAAGATCAGGAAAAATGGGCCCGGATTCTCTCTCACACACAGTCACTTAAAGCACTGAAGTGGAATGACAGTGTTGTCCCCACTTACAAGGAGTGCATTCTTTTTGTCATATTCCTCTCTATCCAAACTGTGAAGCTAGGTGTCAGTCGCCATTTATTATGTTTGTTCTGCACTGCTTTGCTTCAACCCCACTGGCCTGGCCTTGTGGGCACATGTGTCTTTGATCCGCAAGCACTAGGTGAAGGTGGAATAACAACCACGACCCATGAGACTGCAAGGGTACACTGGCTCTGGTTGCAAAATCCTTATCGGGAAGTATTTTCAAGATAAGATATGAAAGGTAACCAGTGGGAGAGAGTTAAGCTTTTCGAAGTAAGTAAAGCAAAAGCGCAATCCCTGGTGATCCAGTGAAGAATGAAGCCCAAGGCTTCTGAGATGCCGCCAGCTGTGCGTGAAAGGCTCTGCGAGTGACAGGAGGACCACGTTTTGAAGTGCTGTGAATGAGAGCCTTCGGAATCTTCCTTGTCAATTTACTTTTAAACAGCTACTCCCTTCTTACCTCAGTAGGAAGTGTCAGATCTGGTATTTTTAGAACTTCTTTCTTTCCTTGAATGGCTCCCCAACAGGCTCTTTTGGAAAAAAAAAATAACATAGTACATTTAGATTTTTTATGTAATTATAACCTGAGGTCCACTAGCATTGAGAGGAGCTTTGTGGTCATAACGCCTTGCTGTTTGCACAGAAAAACCCTGTGGTTCACTGCTTGTCTGACACTTCAATTACATGGCTGTAATAACCTACGAAATCATATATTGATTGCCTAGGTATTCAAATTATACCCCTAATTGCAAGCGGCATTAAAAGGGCTTTTTATCATTTTAAATGATATACACTTTGATGTAATAGGCTTGTTCTCGTTTAAGGATATATATATTCATGTATTTTTAAAGCTATATTATAAAACTCTGTCATGGCATATTTTTAGACATATTTAGACATACTAATAAAAGGGTAATATGCTAATTAGAGCAGACGTCCTTCCAGACAAAGTTGCAGTGGCTGCGAGGGCCGAGGCTCAGGCTGGCAGTGGCAGCAACAGCAGGGTAATGGGGGCAATACCTTCCCCTGATCAGTCAAGTCACCTCTGGCAGAGGGAGCTGAGGCAGAGGTAGTTAGGGGCGATCAGATTGGCAGGGGAGCAGGTTGGGTCAATCAGGCCAGCAAGGGGGCAAGTTACGTTGATCAGGCTGGCAGGGGGGCAAGGTAGGGTTGATCAGGCTTATAGGGGGGCAGTTGGAGGCAATCAAGTCAGAACAGAAGGGGAGCAGTTGGGGGCAATCAAGCCAGCAGGCAGAATGGTTAGGGGTGATCAGGAAGGCAGGCATGTGAGCAGTTAGGAGCCAGCGGTCCCGGATTACAAGACAGACATCCCTGCATTTGGACATCCCCCGAGGGGTCCCAGATTGGAGAGGGTGCAGGCTGAGGTCTCAGGGACACCCGCCTCCCACGCACAAATTTCATGCACCAGGCCACTAGTTGGCATATAAAGGAAAGGTACATTAAGATTAGAAGATCATGGCATTCGTGACATGATCTCTTACAATATAAGCAGCCCATATATATTTATTATTATTATTGTGATTTATAAAAGGTCTATGATTATAGAACCTTCAGGTATATCTAAAATATAAAAATAGTATTAGCATCACCCAATGTGGTTATCAAACTATTTTCTTCCTCAGTATACCATGGGCATATCAGGCAAAGATAGTTAATGTGGAGCCTATTTGAAAATGATTGATTAGTTTACGTTCATAACTAGTGTTCAAATATTCCTATTAACAACTCTTCACTGGCAATAGGAAAAAACATCTGACTAGCCATTCACAAATTTGGCCCTAATTTAAGGTGACCAGACATCCCACTTTTGGCGGGACAGACCCGATTTTTAACAATTTGTCCCCCGTCCCACGGCGTTTAAAAAAAGTCCCGATTTTTGGAAAGAATGCACAACTAGCTAGGGAATGGTAGGAGAACAGGAAGGGAATATATGGTTTTCGGCGGCCATGTGGCTATTTAGCCAGGATAGGAGTTTTATATTATTTTTGTTAATTTTATAATGTTAAACTTTAATAATAACAAATTGTTGAGAACTGATTATCGAGAACTGCTTATCAAAGTTCGCATTGTTGATCAGTTGTTAGAATTCGACCACCATTGTTTGGACTTAATGAACAATGGCATTTTTTGGGATTGGCAACGATGAAAACATTTTGTAACTGTCTCTCAGACGATACACATCGTACTGCGTGCTGGTAAGCTAGTTAAACAAGTGATGTCATTACCAATCAGCTATTCAGATAATTAAGGTAAGTAATTTATTTATTTATTTCATAAATACATGAATTTTCTTGAATTTAGCAGACAGTACTTGTATTATTTATATTTTAGAGTGGTGGCAAAAAGTCTAGCGCTGGCCTTGAAAGTGACACTTACAACTTACGGCACTTTCAGAGGAAAAATAATTAAAGTTAGTATTGTTATTATTTAGAAAGAAATATAGGATTAAAATTAAAATTAAAATAATAACGCGCTGTCCTTATCAGGAACTAATGCTGCGACTGAACGTGTTTTTTCTACGGTAAATAAAGTGTGAACATCAGAAAAATCACAATTAAGTGTTGAGACTTTGAAAGCCATTTTATGTGTGAAATATAATTTAACAAATTCTTGTGAAAATTTTCATGACCTTTTAAATGACAGCAATCTACTAAAAAAATTCACTCAAATGAGAAATATGCCAAAGAATAAAATAATAATATACATAATTTTTTTATTTATTATATTTGTAAATTGTACTTATGTTGAAATTTTTAAAAATATATTACAATGCTATTTTTGAGTTCTATGAAAATTTTTGTTGCTCCATGTAGACCAAATTTTTAATCAAGAACTCCCCCTTCCCCTGCCCCAGTCAGGGTAGGGGAGGATGGGGGAAGGTTAAGGGGGAAAAAAAGGAACATATGTACTACTCTTTGTAATATTTTAATTAATAATAATAAAATAAAGAACCCCCCTCCCCCAGCCAATGGTGTCCTGCTTTACCAATGTTAAAATCTGGTCACCTTACCCTAATTGTTTTTTATCCACCAAAGAAGCTATATTATTTTCAGATGTTTTTTCAAAAGCTGAAGAATAAAAATGATGCTCCTGAATTTATTAAAAGGAAATATTTCATAGTTGTTCTTATAGGTTGGGGTAGCTAATCTGAGTTGGAACAGACAAACTATATCCCAGGAGAACAGAACTGGCACAGTCCAATAACTTCAAGCCAACATATGAGCACCTTTGAAATGAGCCTTTACTCTTGTCTGCAAAGAGTGTGGGTCAAATCACTGACACATTTATATTACTGCCTTGGACAGAAATATGTCCAACTTTTTTGCCCTTCTCAAATTAAATGAAACACTGTGAGAAATCTATAGGTGACAGAAATTTTTCATTATTTTTTCTAATGACCATAGGTTTAAAAGAAAACAGCATGTACAGAGTTGTATATTTAATACTTAAATGTTGTGTCCGTTTTCTTAAGGATTTGCTCAGTCCACCAAAGTTATTTATTTTAAAATATAGTTACCATCTTTGTCTTGATATGCTTTCTCATATATTTAATTAAGTAATAATGCAAACCAGGATTATTTATTCTTCCATTTCTAAGTCTTCCATTAAATGTTTAATACATAATCAACATAATAAATATGATTCAAAATAACAGTTTACACTATTTACAAGGATACCAAATAGCAAACTGAATATATTGTTTTGACTTTATTATAAAAATTATTTGACATTTATCTCCCCAAAATAGATGTATTAACTATCATCTAGCTAGGCAAGTAGAAAGAGTATTGGTGTCTGTGATCTTAAGTTTTCTAATGAAGCTCTAAGTAGTAAGCATTTACAGAAAATACTAATCCTAGAGAATAACAATTGAGAAGTAATTCTATGACTGGTTTTATATTATACTGGTTTTATATAAAATTCATGCACCGGGGGTGGGGGGGGGAGTGTCCCTCAGCCCAGCCTGCATCTTCTCCAATCTGGGACATCCCTCTCACAATTCAGGACTGCTGGCTCCCAACTGCTCGCCTGCCTTCCTGCCTAATTGCCCTTAACCACTTCTGCCTGCCAGCTTGATCACTCCCGAACCACTCCTCTGCCACCCTGATCGATGCCTAACTGCTCCCCTGCTGGTCCGATTGCCCCTAACTGCCCTCCCCTGCTAGCCTGACCACCCACAACTGCCCTCCCCTGCAGGCCATCTTGTGGTGGCCATCTTGTGGCCACATAGGGGTGGCCATCTTTGACTACGCGGGGGTGGCCTCTTGTGCATTGGAGTGATGGCCAATTTGTATACTGGTCATGACTAATTAGCATATCAGGGCTAATTAGCATATCCCTCTTTTTTATTTAATTTTGTTTTATTTCTTAAAGTATTACAAAGAATATATATGTATGCTTTTTTTCCCTTTTACCTTCCCCCGGCCTCCCCTACCCCCCAGTGTCTTGTGTCCATTGGTTATGCTTATATGCATGCATAAAAGTCCTTTGGTTAATATCTTACCCGCCCCCCAACACTCCCTAGCCTTCCTACTGTTGTTTCTTTTTGTGTTGTCCCAAAGTTCTCTTAGGCTCTCCTCCTGTTTTTTAATTATTTTTTTTTTCTAGCAGCTGCTCTGCTTGGGTATTTTTCTTACCTTGTCTTTGAGCTCACTGATGCGGTCCTCTGCTTCTTCTAGTCTACTGTTGATGCTTTCTATTGAGTTCTTTATAGCAGTGATGTCATTTTTCATTTCTTCATGGTTATTCTTCATTACCTCTTGGTTCTTACACACATTGTCAAATTTGTCTTCCATTCTTTTCATCCATCTTGTGACCATTTCTCTGAATTCTTTATTTGACAGGTTGCTTGCCTTCATTTCATTTACTTCCTTTTCAGGTGATGCCTGTTTTTCTTTCATATGTGGGCTGTTTCTTGATCTCTCTTCTCCGGGTGTCTGGTTATGTAGGTCTCTCTCTCCTTTCTGTGAGGAGGAGCAGGGCTCATCTTAGTTCACGTACTCACGCTGCTTGAGCTCCGGTGTTCCTGGATTTGTAGCTGGTCCCTGGGTGCTGTGGTTGCAGGGTCTCTGGATATATACATTTCCAATAACAGCCACTCAAGATGGTCTCACGGCAGAGCCAGCCGCTCTGTGAGAGATTTCAGTAGCAGTTGAGGCTTCCTGGTTAGGGGAGCCTGATCCGGCGTTCTCCAACAGTTCCCTGGAGTATAGCTGTCACTCACCCACAAATTTACACTCTTGGGACGTCCACACACTCTCCTTTCATTCTCTCACTCTCACGCTACCTGGCAGTCTGCCTTCCCATTGGCAGCCATCTTTCTTCTTTCTCAGCGTACCCCTCTCTTATTATTGTGCTGTAGTGATGGTCAATTTGCATACTGGTCATGGCTAATTAGCATATCCAGTTGTGACTGTGATGGCATCATGACCAAATTTTCATATTACCCTTTTATTATTATAGGTACTTTTTTCTAATTTTTAAAAACTATTGAGAACATCAAGAAAATTAAACCCCTTGCACATCTGTTTAAAGCATGTGTCTATGCAATGATAATCATGATTTTCACATACAAACACACAAAATCAAGTGTACAATGAAATGTGTAGCAGTACCTTAATGATCAAGTTTAGTTAGAACTCAGTCTCTCTTTTTTTTCATATACTTGATAGGTTTTATTTTGGAAAGGTGCTATAAAATAACCACAAAGCATTTGGCAGCAGAATAAACTGTGTTACTCTATTATCACAGTCTCTTTCCTGTGGTGGTCTGGGAACTAATATATCCAATGTATGCCTGTATTGACATCAGAAATCTAAAACAAAGAAGATTATCCAATCAAAAGGAAAATCCCTGTGACAGGGAACATCGGCAGACTAGTTTCCAAAATTCATCTATGCAAAACATCAGTTGGAGTTGTCTACCCAGAAATTAGACCCTTGGTTCTCCACCTAAAGATTAAAGCTCTGACTTGGTAAAAGGAACAATTCACTTTGATAAATTGTGTAGAATGACTTTCTGCCTTGCAAAATGGTGGACATTAAAAAATATGATTTGATAAAATTTAGGCTGTCATATTACAAACATAATATTACCATATTTTCTGGCGTATAAGATGACTTTTTAACGCAGAAAAATCTTCTTAAAAGTTGGGGGTCATCAATGGAGCCAGATGGAGACCACAAGTGTCTCTGGTTGGCTCCTTTTTGTGCCACATATGTTCTCTGTCCGGACTTTTTAATCCAGGAAAATCTTCTCAAAAGTTGGGGGTTGTCTTATACACCCAGTTGTCTTATACACTGGAAAATATGGTATTCTAAAGAATAAAACAAAATGATTAAAAATCTGACCTAATCAACCTTATTTTTCTAACACTATCATCTTTGTAGACCAATAAATATATCTCTCTCCTTTAAATTTTAATAATTATATCATAATAGAATTTAAAACCTTATGTATTTATTCTTAAGTTTTGCATTCATTTAAAATTTATTTTTATATTTTTGCAAAATATTTCATTCCCTCTGGTGTTCATTTAGTAATTGACATGGAAGGCGTGCTGTGCCACAAAGCACGTTGCATTACAGTTTTCTTTTCCCTTGAATTAATTTTAAAACCTGAGATGGCAGCAGATTCATCAATCATGATGTTGAAATGATTTTTAAGGCTTACATAGGCACATAAGGATATCATTACTGAGGTTTGAATCATTTCCTTTCAGTAAAAAAAATCTGATGCAAATCATTGGTTTGCCATATTTTAAGACACTTAGATAATGACAAAAATATCAATGATTTTTTTCCTTGTTGTATGCTTTTAAAACCCTTATTTCTTATTATATAGTCTTACTAGTTAAGCTATTAAACCAAATTAATAAATAATTTAGTTATAAATACATCTAAAAATAAGAGTGGCCCTAGATGGTGTTACTCAGTGGATAGAGCATCAGCTTGTGGACTGTAGGGTCCAGTTTTAATTCTGGTCAAAGGTATATACCTAGGTTGCAGAATCAATTCCTAGCCCTGGTCAGGTCATAGGGGGGAGGCAACCAATCAATGTGTCTCACATTGATGTTTCTCTGTCTCTTCCTCTCCCCCTTCTTTCCACTCTCTCTAAAAATAATAAATGGAAAAATACCCTCTGGTGAAGATGAAAAACAACAAAAATAACAAAAAGTACACACACACACAAAACTGAATGATTCTTGCAAGGAAGTAAACCTTGAATAAGTATTAATTGCCTAATTAAGTAATTAGTTGTTGATCGCTTAATTAAAAGACACTTTAATGTATTTTGCTAAATTTTTATCTCCTAATATAATGTAGTTTAGGATTATTGGTATTATTCTTAACTAGCATTCAAAGTGGAAAGAAAGTGCCCGCTCACTGGTCATGAATGACATTATGAGTAGAGCATTAAGGTATAGCCTATGAAGAAGGTTAGAATTGTCCCAGTTGTTAATCTGCCTAAGACTCAGATATAAAATTTCCCAATGCTTTTGTAAAATATATGTCATTAAAACATTACTCTTGTTTCCTTTTATCAACTATTTTGTAGAATTTTTCTTGCTTCCAACCAGAGGGGACTTAAGAGAAAAAATTAAGAAGTGTTGATACTTCTTTTTCTCATAATTAACTGTGTGATATTAAGAAAACTTTAAAATTTATATTCAACCTTTGTTTTATTTTTGATTAAAGTAAAAGATAAAGATTTTTAAAAATTAAAAGGGGTATTGTACTTTCCAGGGAGACAGTTTTGCACCACTCTCTCCCTTTGATGCAATAAAAAAGTTATAAATCAATCCATCATCAAGAATTAGGAATAAATTCTCCCTATAAGTAATTTTATTTAGATTATGTTTGTAAACTACTCCATTAAATATTATAAATCCCATCATTGTCAAAATATTCAATATAAAAAAGAAAAATAACATTGTTAAATAAAAATTTAAATAAAACTGAAAACATAATCTAATAAGAGTAATATGCAAATTGACCCTCACTCTGAGATATCTAAGCCGTACCCACCAGTCAAACCACATCCACCAGCCAATCAGAGCGGCTCTATGCAAATTAATCCAGCCAAGATGGTGGCGAGCAGCTATGGAGCTGGACTAAGCAGGAGGCTTCTGTTAGGCCAGCTGGGCCTCTGCTCAAAGCAACAATGTTTCAATTATGGAAGATAAATAAACCCCAGAAACCTGATTCCAGCCAGCCTTGCTGGGACAGTGGGTCAATGGGAGCTGTGGGCAGCCTGAGCTGGAATAAGCAGGAGGCTTGCCCCACCAATGGAGGAAACTGAAGTTCTTGTCTGCCTAGGCTGGCTGTGGCCTCCACTCATGGCAACAAAGTTTCAATTATAGAAGATAAACAAACCTCAGTTACCTGCTTCTAGTCTTGGGCTCAAGGAAGCACTGGGAGACTGGATTGTCAGGGGCAACCTGACCTGAGCTCTGGTTAAAGCAACGAAGTTTCAGCTTTAGAAGTTAAATAAATCCCAGACAGCCTCACTGCAAACAGCCATCAGCCCGTCACCCAGGCTGGCCAGGCATGCCAGCAGGTGGACATCCCACAAGGAGTCCCAGACTGCGAAAGGGCACAGGCCGGGCTGAGGGACCCCCCGAGTGCACAAATTTTTGTGCACTGGGCCCCTAGTCTGTCTATAAACTAGGTTTTTACCTTTATCATGAATGATAGTAATTAAGGAAAAGTAATGTTAATTAGAAGAGGATGAGAAGCAACATGAAGATTAACCATAGGGGCTTCTGGGAATTTTCAATGCCTTTAGAAGTTTATGTTTCTGATACATTATAATGCCTAATTTCATTCCCAGATTTAACTTTGTCTTTCTATATGCAAGACTTCTCAAAACACTTTTCAACAAATTAATAATGAGAAAGGGGTAAGAAGGATTACTAGTCTTCCTGCTAATTTAATTGAAAAGAAAATTTAGGATTTACTTTTATAAGTGAGTACCAGAGTTACCCAATTATTCAATTTTAATTATTCATACTTTAAAATAAGTTAACAAAACTGACGTCCCTTAAAAAAACTGTGGTACATCTACACAGTGGAATACTATCCTATATAATAAAAGGCTAATATGCAAATCAACCAAACAGCAGAACAACTGGTCGCTATGACACCCACTGATCACCAGGGGGCAGATGCTCAATGCAAGAGCTGCCCTCTGGTGGTCAGTGTGCTCCTACAGGGGGAGCACCACTCAGCCAGAAGCCAGTGGTAAGAGCCTCTTTGCCTTCACAGCAGTCAGATATCCCTCAAGGACTCCTGGACTGCAAGAGGGCATAGGCCAGGCTGAGGGTGAGTGCACGAATTTTGTGCACCAGGACTCTAGTGTTGATATAACAAAGAAAGAACTCTTACTATCTGCAACAGCATGAATGGAATTGGAGTACATTATGCTAAGCAAAATAAGCCAGTTGTAGAAAGATAAATATCACATGATCTCATTCATTTCTAGAATATAATGAACAACATAAACTGATGAAGAAAAGTTAGATCCAGAGACAGACAAGTATGGAATAGGCCATCTTGTGCTATTTTTGCTTTCTAGTATAATGAAAAATAAATGAGGATTTTTAAAAACCAACTGAAAAGGGCACTGCTCTTTGTCAGCTGTATGTATTGAAAAGGTTACATAATACCTCCAAGGATCAGATTCTTAATGTTCTAAATGAGGAAATAGCACCTGTCCCTTAGAATTATTATGAAGATTGAGATTATGCCCTACTATTTGTCAAGTTAAATCTTCTCAGTAAGTTCTGTATTTATTAAAAGACCTTTCTCATCTCTATTCCTACGGTAATGTTTGTTTTATGGTTTTGGTACTTCTGTATGCCAAACTAAAATCAGCCACATCTCTCCAAGGTGCTCATACATGAAGAAATGTGGATGTTCTGGAAAAACCCATAGATATAAAATTTGACTTTATTATAATAAATTTACTTCAAACGCGACTCCCTTTGGGATTATAGGGTAAAATAATATTCTTAGAAAACCTTCATTTTTATTTTTAAATGCCCACATCTTCACAATTTTTAAATAAATCAAAGTGCGATATAAGCATGCAAATAAATGAAATGCTCTTTATGGCTGTCCTTCATTCATGAACAATGTACCCGATGATGCAAGAATTGTCATTATGCGATGTTATAATCACCCTCACTTCTCCCAATCTGGTGTAGTAACACCCACTCTGGGGTTATAGAGATGGGTATACACATGATACAAGCACTGGGCAAGAGTTTATGAGACACATTCGCTCACAGCCCAGGGGAGGACATGAATGCTCAATAGGGCCACACCAGGGATGCAGTCTGAACAGAGGGAAGAACCGGGGCTGTGGGGGGCAGACCCACGAGAAGGTATGTTGCTCCCTAATTCCTCTGGGAGGATGTGATGGACTTGTTTCAATCACTCTGTGGGCTGGCACAAAACTGAAATTTGTTGAAATTACTTGATGAAAAAATAAACTTCATTTGGTCCCTTTGATGAGGAGGCTTGGTTCACCTGGAGACCTTACACTCAGGACAGATAAAAGACATTAAACTTTTGCTTAGGCAATTTGAAGCTTCCCTGATTTCATGAGTCAAGGCTACACATAATATTTGACCTTAACTTTAGACATTATACCTAACATGAGAGAAAGAAAGTCCAGGAATTGATATGGTGCATTTCCACCAAACCGAGGGTCCCAACAGTGTAATGTAACTCAAATAACCAGAACAGATCTCTCTAATATACATAATGTACACGGAGAAGAGGCATTCCCAGAATGTAACACTGAAATATATATGCCTGATGGGTATTTGCCAGATTCAAGTCACATCAATTAATATTCAGTGCAATTACTCTTAGTTTTTAACATATTGGAAATGAATTATTCTTTGAATAAAAATTATTATAACTCAAAAAATAAAATTGGCAAAGTTATACTTTTCTAAGTCACTCTCAATACACACAAAAAAGTGTTCTTTCTAGTTTGAAAAGAATAACTATATCAAAGTTATCATTATGTTCACTTGTTCTTTCTATTGCTAGAACGTTAACAATGCCTTTTACTAAGTTCCAATCAAATTAACATTTTAAATATATTTTTAATAAAAAATATATTTGAAAAATGATTTAGATGCATCTTTAGTGATTTGAGTTAGTTTTAACCTCTTTGTACTGTTTCCAAAAATCATGATAGTAGTTCCCAGCAATATTGTAAAGAGAAACTAAAGCACTTTAAATAAATGAAATGGTATATAAATGCAAATTAATAGCATTAATATATGTTATAATCATATTTTGAGGCTTCCAATATGAAGCACTGTCTTAAGTTAGGATACACTCCCCAGGGGGAAGATAAGGATGAAAGGGTTCACAAAAGGACACATAAGATAGTTAAAGTAGAATGAAACTTACTCACATACAAAAGGAAAGTAGGGAAGCTGAGATTATTTAACCTGGAAAGGTGACGAGATAGAGTGAATATAATTGAGTTATTTAAGATTTTGAAATGTATAATAAAAAATGATAAGATCTTTTTTTTATATGCTGTTCCATATTATAAGAAGGAGAGATCACTCAAAACTAATAGAACGTTAGTTTGAAAGGAACAAAAGAAAATACTTAATCTTCACATAGTGTAAGTCAAACCACATAATTCAATATCTAAATAGAATATAGATAAAAAAACACAGAGACTACATTTTAAAAATAGGGAAAAATTGGCATTTTAAGCCAAGACAATTTTCCATATTTAATAGAGGAAAATCAAAATGCATTTCCAACATAATTACATAATGATCATCAGTATTAGTAATATGGTTATTCCATCTCTCAATTTAGATATGGAATTAGCAATGGACCAAGAAGACTGCTGAATTTTTATCATTATTGAATCATTTGTAATTTTATTTTCAAGAAGGAAATCATTGAACCTGTTGATGTGTCTACACCTCATTATCACTACATTCCATATTCATTCCACATTCTTTTCCCCAACTGTAGACCTGGATTCCTTTTATTAACTTATAATTGTATCTATATACATAATGTAAGCAGCCAATTAATTATTGAAAGCACTGCTACAAAATCAAATATTATATATTAAAGTTTAAATTTTATAAACTTATTTTATATTGAGCTGTGGGAATAAACTCAGTAAGTAGATAGTCTGATCTTATAATTTTCAATATTTTGTGCTGTCTTAATTATATGAATTAATATTTCAGAAATTTCAATGCAGATATTTGGAAAAAGAGAATATATTTCAAGCATCTATGCACTTTTATATAAAGCAAATGTGAGAAATTATTTCTTTTTCAGTGTTTGAGGACATGAAAAAATGGGTAGATCAAATTAAATATATGAAGTGCAAAAAGTCTTCCTAGATACAAATAGTAAGGATATATATTTATTTTGAAAGTTTGAGATATATTAACTTAATATAAATTATTAACATTAATAAATGTGACATTAATAGGCAATAAACGTGAATCATTTTTGTTAAATTAAAATTGCTTCTAAAATGTTTTGAAAATGAAAGCCAGTTAGTTATTTCTTAAAGAGTAAAACAGACTAAAATTTTACCAGAACAAATGTTTGCTTCAGAATAACAAAACAACAAACAAACAAACAAAAACAATAAAGAGTTACTTTGACTCTTCTCTTGTCCACTAGAGAGACTGATAACACAAGGATCAGTCCTTTTTTTTTTATTGGTTCTCAAGCTACTTTCCTGGACTGTCTCCCAACGTCAGAGAACTGTAGGTTCTAGGAACAATCCCATAGACTGTTTTAGTTGACAGTTGATTTTATTTTAACAGCTCAAGATTTTTCAATCA
>PVJC01045294.1:0-13767 GCA_004026665.1 Murina feae | reverse complement strand
ATATGGTATCATACCATATAGAATAGCTTTTAATTTTGTCATCAGATAATTTTATCTGTAGAAAAAGTCTCAGAGAAATTTAACATTTAACAGGTGTAGATTTCAGTTCTTCACAGATCCAGAAATCTTCCATACCGATTAGTCCATTTTTTAATAAAGCTTTTATTTTTAATTAACTTTAAACTTACAGAAAAGTTGCGAATATTTTACAGAGCGTTTCTACTTACTGCTCACCAGCATCCACTAATGTTAACATCTCATATAATATCATATTTTCAAACCTGGAAATTAACATTTCTTAAATTTACCAGTTTTTTTTGTTGTTGTTGTTGTTGTTGTTTTTACTAATATTTTTTTTTCTGTTCTGGGAGCATATCTAGGATACTATAAACTATATTTAGTTTTTGTTTTTTTCCATTAAAGTTTATTTTTAGAGCAGTTTTAGGTTCACAGAAAAACTGTAGAAACTACAGAGAATTCCTCTATACTCTCTGTCCCCACACACATGCACAACCTCCACCATTATCAACACCCCACATCAGAGTGGACAGTTCTTACAGTCCATGAACCTACACTGACATGTCATTATCACCCAAAGTCCATAGTTATATCGGGGTTCATTCTTGGTGATGTACATTTATGGGTTAGACAAATGTATAATGACATGTGTCATACAGAGTATTTTCACTGTCCTAAACATCCTCTATACTCCTTCCCCCTTAACTCAGGGCACCCATTCTGCTTTTTGCCGTATTCATAGTTTTGCCTTTGCTATAACGTCATATTGTTGGAATCATTCATTATGTAACTTTTTCAGATTGGCTTCTTTCACTTGATAATATGTATTTAAACTCCTCCCATGTTTTTCTCACAGTTTAATAACTCATGTGCTTTAGTGCTGAATAACATTATGAACTTGAATGCATATATGCATAACCTGTGGATGCAGACAATGAGGCGATGAGGGCCTAGGGGTGGGGGCGATATGGGAACAGGCTGGAAGAGGATAATGGGAGGAAAAAGAGGACCTATGTAATACTTTCAACAATAAAGTAAAAAAAAAACACCCATTGTATTGTTTGGATGTACCACAGTTTATTAATTTATTTATTTACAGAAGGATATCTCTGTTATTTCCGTGTTTGGAAATTCTGAATACATCTGCTGTAAACATCTGCATAGATTTCTTTGTGTAGACATAGTTTTTAATTCATTTGTGTAAATACCAGGGAGCATGATTGCTGGGTCGTATAAAAGAACGTTCAGTTTTGTAAGAAATTGCCAAAGTGTCTTCCGAAGTAGCTGTGCCACTTTGCATTACTACCAACAATGAATGAGAATCCTGCTGCTCCGCATTGCGGCCAGCATTTGTTGTCAGTGTTCTGGATTCAGGGCATGATCGTATGTGCGAAGTGCTGAATCTTTAGTTCTTCCTAGTGTCCTCCAATTTTCAGTAGTTTTTTAATCTTTCCATTCTTTCATGTTTCGATACTTTTGAAGAGTTATCCGTCATTTTGTGGAATGTTTCTCAATTTGGATTTGTCTGATAAAGCCTTGCTATTTGGACAAGAATGGCATAAACACAGTTGCCATCTAATAAGTGCATCTTATTAGAGTTCATGAGGTTGATATGATGGTCTTATTACTTATGATATTAAACTTGATGGATTGGTTGTAATGGCATCTGTTGAGTTTCTAGATTATATCTTAATGAAGTAATCTTTGTAGTAAAGAAGTACATTTTAGAGGAAATATTTTGAAGCTACTCAAACCATGCTTTATATTTTTCAAACTTTCACCTAATCTTTGTAGTAAAGAAATATATCTTGGAGGAAAAACTTTGAGGATATTCAAGACACAGTTTTCTTCAAAGTTCCCCCTAATTTTAGCATCTATAGGTGGCTCTATACATTAAAATTCAATATTACCAGTACTTATAATGTTGACTAAATTGTTCAAGTTTTGGCTCACTGTGAGCTCTTTCTGTGTGGCTCCTGTGTGCCTTCAACATCCTACCCCACATTTTTTAAAATCACACATTTATTTTTGGTCCACAACTTGTTCTGGGATCATCTTACTTTAATGGTCCACCATGAAATGAGATAGTTTGTACTCAGAGATGACAGCTATGTTTTTGTCCTGAGTAATTGTATGAAGCAGGAGATCCTTTTTTACCTTATTCCTTTAACGCTTTCTTGAGGAACAGGTGAGTGTAGAAAGGATAGAGAATTGGGAATTCCTTATGGAAATTGAAGATGCTTAATTTCAGCTTGCTATTGAACTGTCAAGTAGAGTAGTTAAGCAGGGAGTGTATAATTAATCAAATTCTCAAGGAGATGTTAGGGCTGCAGATAAAACTTGGAGTTATCAGCATATCAATGGTACTAATTGTAGGACTTAGGCAGAGAATATTATTAGACAAAAAAAAAGAATTGTGGACTGAGAACATAGCAATTCAATATTTAGGAGAGAAAGAGGAGGCGATAGCAAAGGATGAGGAGGAGGAGTTACAAAGGAATTGGGGTTAAAATTATGTGTGTTTGATGTACCAGAGGGAAATGAAGAAAGGATTTTGATTGGGAATGATTAGGCTATTTGTCAAATGCAGTTTTACGCACAGCAAAATTAAGACCAAGAACAGACCATTGGATTCAGCAAGAGGGTATACATATAACTAAGATAATATACTGTCTAGCTGATTCTAACTTTTTCTCTTTCTACTATCACTCTGATGTTCTGCTTCTTGCAAAGAGATAGCACATTATTATATCTTCACTTTTAGCGCATTTTCTCCCCTGTTCTAAGGTTTCAAGTGGACTCAGGCACATGCTGATAAGAAACCCACATTTCCCTCTCCTGGGGTGATAGGTTTTGTCCTCGTGGAAAGTATGATCTCCTTTTGACAAATAAGTGTTTCTTGAAATCTTGCAAAACATAGGTCTTCTTTTGAACATCTACATAAACCAGGTCCAATTTTCCTGTATTGAACAGACTTTTTTCATACAGTTTGCTTTGTATTTCCTAGTTTCATTGAAGACTCAGATTGCTTTTCTGTTTATTATCTTTAGCCCTCCCTCTCCCTTTATATATAAAGAAAAGATAGTGGCAGTTTTTATAATACAGCCTTGGGAACGATAAAGGGAGCAAAAGAGAATTGTACATAAAACCTTATCATGCTCATCCTCTACTTGATATTTTCAGAGATTTACATTATCTCTAGCCACCTGACATACCAGCAGATGTGACAGGTAAAATCATTTAGTGGTTGCACATTTTATTTACAAGAGCATTATGATATATTTTAATATCTGATCGGGAAAGGCATTCATTTCTCCTTTCTATTTTATGTTCCACAAACATAGTTGATATTTTATTCCTCAAGAAAGATGTAAAAACTAACTTTTCAGCTTCAAAGTAAATGATATTGAGAAGTATTGAGGCTTTATAAAGCTCTACAAATATCATTGCTAATGGTGAAAACAAATAAAGCTAAACTACCAGTTATTGCAGGAAAAAAATGGATGGAAAGATATGGCCTAGATATTATAAAATAATTAAGTTACTAAATTATTAGGTCTCAGAATTAGACTTTTTTTTAGCTTGTCATTGATGGTACTGGAAAACTACAGGTGCTCTCCACTCAGCAAATATTCTGTTTAGCTATTTCAAATACTATTTCAGGGGTGGGGAACCTTTTTTCTGCCAAGGGCCATTTGAATGTTTGTAACATCATTCGCAGACCATGAAAACTTATCAACTTAAAAATTAGCCTGCTGTATTTGGTCAAACATTTAATTAACTCACCCCTAATACCTTGGCAGGGCCAGACCAAATGATTTTGTGGCCCTTATACAGCTCTTGGGCCAGATGTCCCCCACCCCTGTGACAAACAGACTCCAAAGAAAGAGAAGGAGAACATGAGGGGAGTATTTATGCCTATTTCCTAGCCTGAAGTCACTGAACAAAAATGTACTTCTCCTTCCATAGGTAATTGAGGTGATGAATTGCTAGTAAGCCTATTAAACTGATACATATTCTAGTTGAAATAGAAAATAGGTATATTTGCATGTATGTGTTAACTTGGGATGCTAATTTAAAATTTTTCTATTCTGTTTTTCTATCAAATAATATTATATATTTTAATTTAATCAAATTCTGAGACCTAAAAATGAGCTAGAACAATGTTTGTTAAACCATTTGGCTCTGCCACCTATATTGACTTTCGCTTTTTTGAAAAATTGTGATTCATTTAAGAGCAAAAATGGTTTAGCACTTTCCCCTTCTTGAATTATTTATAATTTATGCTTTCTAAATACTCCCATTCCATCTTGATACTAAAATCTATCAGCAAAGACTTGTACATAATATTTTCCATAATTCTTTAATCTCTTCCATATCTACATGCTATTTACTTTATTCTATTTTGAATTCCCAGTGTTTAGACCCTGGCACATTGTCCAAACTTAATAAATATGCATTGATTACATTTGCTTTCAGCACTATATTCCAGAATCAGTTAAAGGAAATGACATGAATTTGATCTATATGCTTTGGCATTGGCAGAGTTCTCATAAAGGAAATATGATTTCACACTGATTATTTATCTTACATTGTATTCTTGCCAAGTACTATTGTTAAAGCAAAAATAATTTTAGCAACAGGAATACCATATGAGAAAATTAAGTTTAATAATAAACTATTTATGAAACCAATACAATTGTGACATACATATAAGTTATTTTGCTGTCTACTTTATGTACCAGGGAGAAGTATGTAATATAGATTCTGGATACATGTGGGATATTCTTCTCTCTGCCTTCCAGTAAGAGGGTTAAAATAAAAGTCACCTAAAATTTTATCTCAAATACACAAGTTATTTGTGGGAGTGTAAAGTTTGAACCTAGTAGGTAGGAGAATATTATTTTTCACATTCAAATTCACCACCACTTTTTTTTTTAATTTCTAAGATCCTTGAGGATTCTTCTTTTAAATAACATATTTTTATTGATTTCAGAGAGGAAGGGGGAGTAGAATGAGAGAGAATTATTGATTAGCTGCCTTCTACCAGCCTCCTAATGGGGAGTGAGCCTGCAACCTGGGCATGTTCTCTGACCAGAAATGGATCCATGACCTCCTGGTTCATTGGTGTGCTCAACCACTGAGCCACACTGGCTGAGCCCTCCCTCCCCTGCTTTGAATTTTTGTTTTATTATCGACTGCTTATAAACCATGCATTGATATTGTAGGTGATTAAAGTATCAATATGGAAAGGAATGTAGTTAAGATATTAAAGGATTAAAAAGTAGAGATGGAAAAGGAAGTAAAAATAATTTAGTTAAAAAACAAAGATCACTCAGATTTATGCACACAGACATCTGGATAAATGAAAGGCCCATCCTGAAGTACTATTGGTGATCGCCATAATTAATTTTAACATGGTGCCAGTTATTGAATTATTGTATTTCACCTCCAAACTCACCTTATAGCCTCTGCTTTCTAATGTTTTAACGGGGGCTCTCCAGTCCACATTTCTTTATTACCTTTTGGCTGTAGTTAAGGCTACTAATAAGGAGGGTCGGGCCAGCGCAAGGCTGGGGGAGGGAAATGGGACTTGCTTCCTGCCTGTCTGTGACTCCTGCCAAAGGTGACTGTGACACATCAGCAGTGCCTCTCGTAGCAGTAGCTGAATGCAGTTTGCCATTTTCCCCACATCCTCCAAGCCATTCTCACCTTTCCCTGCTCCACACAAACCAGCACCGGCAAGCACTGTTTTTTCTGTGCAGGGCTGAGTCTCAGCTGTCTGGGTTCCCTTTGTGCATTTTAGTAATTCTAATCTCTTCTCCATGTTCCCTCCCCTCTTTGTGCCATCCACAGTAGAAGTGGTTGCTGCTTCCTGCAGTTGTACCCTCTGTGCTAGCCTACATTCCTCTTTTTATCCTTTCAACTACATAAGCAACAATTTTATATGTTGGTAGTACTTTTTTTTTTTTTTTTAAATCTTAAGTTCTCACTGTTTATATGATGGCTGTGATTTTTGTCTTCTTGCCTGACCCCTACTAATAGAAACTCTAATCCAGATATCAAGCAAATTTTTATATCACTTTATTTGCCTTAATTACATAATGAGCCATCCTGTTGTGAGGCGTATGTGAATTTCAGAGAAGATAAAGCAGGGTCCCAACCAGGCCCCACCACCTCCTCCTTCAGGGATGGGTGTTTTGTGGAATTTTGGGAGTGTTACTTTAACCTTTCTGAACTTCAGTCTTTTCAATTAAAAATAACACCTACTCATAGGTTTGTGAGGATTAAAGGGGATAATGTTTGCAAATCATGTAGGATGTACTTAATAAATGATACATATAATTATGATGAAGATTGTGATAAAGACAAAACGTAAGTTTCAACTATTCAGAAGTAGGTAAAGTTGACTGATAGCTATTGTTACCCTCAGTATAAGCTCAATCAATATAAGTTCCTGCCTTATTTTAAGGCCTGAAATTCTAAAGTCTAGACATGTCAAGGGATATATCAGTTCCAAATTAGTGACAAATGTTGGGGTCCTGTTTAATATCTGAGACTGAACATCCTTATCTGCTAGAATCTCCAAAATAATGTCGTTTCATCTGTTATTTCATAGTTAAGACTGTCAAGTTAAACACTGACTGACTTAATATCAATGGTTGTGATACTATATAGGAAAGGAAAGGTGATGAAATGTATTCGAGAACTTTTACTTTGATAGTAATAAAAATTAACCAAGAGGAAACTTGCATCCATCTATAGTGTGCTTTCCTTCTTAAGAGAGGCAGTAGGGGGTTTTTAGATCATGGACTTGACATTAGGATACCTGGGTTTAAATCTGGACAGTACTAGCTCTGTTCAGACAATTTATTTGACTGCATTGTGTTCAGTTCCCTCATTTATAAAATACAGGTTTATAGGAACGGCTAAAAATCTAACACTTTGAACATTGTTTTTCATGTTATAAAAAAGTTTGTGTTTTATCAAATTTAACATTCACACAGTAATATGTCAGTCGAAAATGTCAAGTTCTTGCTCTTTTTTGTGTTATAAACAATGTAGCATTAGGAGCTTCAGTTAATTACTTTGACGTCATGTAATTTATAAGACAATAAGACTACTACCTGGAAGGCAGTTGCCACTCCCTACCATCTCTTCATATCACATGTAATAATGCTGACTTATGTGGGAATGTAATTACATGTGAAGTTTTCATCGGTAAAGTTTGTGCTGCACCTAAAATAGATATTTAGGCTGCATTAGAGTGTGAAGGGTGGCTAGTCCATTAACTTGACCTGGTGCAAACTATTTCTTATCCCTTTTACTTGAAAAGTTTTGTGTGATGACCTTTGGTTAAGAAATAATCATCCCTCATCACAAAAGGTATTGATTACAAATGCGTTCTAATTGTGAAGAAAGCGGTGCAAATGAGCTCAGGCCCGTGTGGCTCAGTGGCAGAGAGAGCATCAGCCTGCACTCTGAAGGGTCGTGGGTTCGATTCCTTGTCAAGGGCATGTGCCTGGGTTGCAGGTTCATTCCCAGCCTGGTAGGGGCAGATGTGGGAGGCAACCAATCAGTGTTTTTCATCACTCTCTCTTCTCCTCCTTCCCTTCCACTATCTCTGGAAATCAGTGGAAAAAAATATCCTTGGGTGAGGATTAACAACAGCAACAAAAGCAAAACAAACAAAAACAATGAAAATAGTAAATGATGAACTACATCATAGGGAATATGCATCCAATTGCATTGACCACCCAAAATGAATTTGAACCGAGTACTGACATTTCTTTGGAAAAATGGTTGATCTTTGCTTAAGCACAAAAGGGAAGACAGTGATAAAAGAGGGGGGAAAGAACTGAGATGAGTTTTTCCAGAGCACAGAAGTAGGTAAAGGTGATTGATAGCTCGTGCTACTCTCAGTGTAAAGCTCCATCAATATAATTAAATTAAAAGTGAAGAGTTGGTTCTCATCATTCTTCAAAATCACAAGGAAGTCTGTTAGCAAAGCTGCTTTCTTACATATAAGAAAGTTCAAGGGAATTGAAACAAATAAGGCCAGAACCATGAGACTATTGAGCTCTTTTGTCTTCATTATATTTCATCAAGTCTTTGATATAATGCATGTGAGTAACAATAGAAAGGCCACATTTCATATGAGTAAGAACTCTCAGGGTTTTATTTGAGTTTGGGTTTAACTAAAAAATATACATGTCAGTTAGAAACTAAACTCCCTGCATTCACTCAATATATGTTGATTTGAGCATCTACCATGTTCTAGATGAGGTGCTATACATAGAGAATAAGATCTTTAAAAATGTATACATTTTAAAATAAACTAGCCAGTTGCAATTTCTTAGAAATGTGATTTTCTGCCCTTGGATACAATAAAACTATCTGTAGAAGAACGGAACAAGGGGATAAAGCAAAATAGCAATATATGAGAAAACTGTTGGATATTCACTATCTTTAGTTTAGTCTGTTTCAGTAAGGACATGTGACTTAGGGTGAGTTTAATTATCAAGCACCTATGGATAATAGTCATCTCGTTGTGTGCTGTGCACTAAGAACATGTCAATGTTACCTGTTCACTGCTGTGTTCCATACTTTTATGGTTGTGTCACAACATGAGGAACAGTATTTAAAGGGCCAGAAGGTTGAGAACCACTGGCAAGGTCTTTCACAGAGTAAGTATGAAATAAATTTCTATTGAGAGAATGAATGAATGCATATGTGAATTAATGCATCTTTGTTAAAGAAAAACATATCAAAAAAAGATGAGGATGGAAATAATGATGGGATGAGTTAAAAACTAAATGATGAGAGAAATATAGTAGCCAAAATATCTAACAGGGTCTAAAAACCGGACTTGAAATATGTACCAGATATTATGGAGGCAGATGTTTTGTTTTTGTTTTTTTTTTCAAAAATATATTTTATTGATTTTTTACAGAGAGCAAAGGAGAGGGATAGAGAGTTAGAAACATCGATGAGAGAGAAACATCGATCAGCTGCCTCCTGCACACTTCCTACTGGGGTTGTGCCCACAACCAAGGTACATGCCCTTGACCGGAATCGAACCTGGGACCCTTGGCTCTATCCACTGAGCCAAACCGGTTAGGAGTCTGCAAACATTTCTTAAGTACTGTGCTCAGTGCAGAGGTATAAGTGTAAGCAAGATAGCATTTCTGCTTATAATCAAGAAGCTAAGGTGGCAAGCAAGGCAAGGTGGTTCATACAGTAATAAAAGTAACCCTCTGCTGGGCTTCACAATTACTGGAGGCGGGTTACATATCAATCTTTGTAACCCTCACACCAAGCACAACGTTTTGCATATAGTTATTGCTCAATAAGTAGGTATTGAATTAATTACAATAGGTGGAGTGTATTAGTAAAGCATCTTCGTAGTAAGTATGTTACTGTAATGTTTCCTACTACTTTGGAGGCAGATGTTATGGACTCTATTCTCTGTTTCAGCGTCTGTCTGCTCTTGAAATAACTTCTAGTCTAGCACTGAGTGGATAGGAAATACATTGTTTTCATATCTAACCCTTACAATGAAAAGGTATTTAATGATTTATGCAAAAATAGATATAGTTAATTATGAAATGGCATGTTATCTTGTCATTACTCCAGTCTGTGATGGTCTGTAGTATGGTGATTGCCAGAGGGAAAGGGGGTGGAGGAAGTAGAAGATGGTATAGAGGGGATACATGGTGCAGGAAGGAGACTTGAATTGTGGTGGTGGACACACAATACAATATACAGATGATATTTTATAGTCTTATACACCTGAAATCTATATAATTTTGTTAACCTATGTCAGCCCAATAAAGTCAATAAAAAGGAAATAAGGGAATCGCCATTAAAGGGAGTGATATTACTTCTTTCTTGTTCAGCACTACCTTTGAAGATATGTGTGAATTGCTAACAAATGACTGACTCTGGACCTGAACCAGGAAAGCCAGAGAATGAATTGAAACCAAGCAAGATCAGGTACAGTTATTCCATTTAATCTTGGTCATTCTATTGTGTAATTAATGGGTAGTGTTCTTGAAGCATGGAGCATAATAAAGAAAGTTATTGTACATATATTCTAGCTTTGTATGGTATCCCCCTGTTCAGTAAATCAAAATGCCCCATGAAAATATCTTCATTTATTTAAAACAATAGAATTATTGTTTTCAAAAAAATCCCCACATCATTTTATTATGTAATGGACTATGATTTGTCAAATGGCGAAATCTTTCACATTTCTCCGGTGATCATTAAAAATGGGGCTGTGGCCTCCATACTAATTACTGTGTAATGGAAGAGACAAACCAAAGAATTTATTTCCTTCCACCTCCTCATCCAGAGTGCTTCCTGGGGGTTGACACATCCAAGGAGGGTGTTCATAGAGTGCTTGCTATGCATCCAGCTCTGTGATATTCTAAAGCTATGAAAATTATATCTGCCACCCTTTCCACTCAGTGACCTAGGAATGTTGGTAAGTGCACGAAGATGACCTGGCATGAGATTCCTGTAATTAGGAGAGATATTGGTCATATTTCTGCAATCAGTGGCATATTTGAAACACAGACTTCCATATCATTATAGAGATAACTGGGGGAAAACTCTGTGATATTTAAGATCATCACTAGACAAACACATTTATATATTTTCCAACTTAGAGAAAATAAAGCAACATTTGGATTTCTCAGGACAATGTATTTACATGACCTCTGTTGGTATTTTTAGTTTGTAGACAAGCAAAAGACTGCTTTTTACTTGAATAAGCCGATTCTCTGAGGAGGACTTGCCAAGTGGCCTCTCTTTTCTTAGAGGAAATGCTTGCAGTACCATCTATGACAATGAAATCATATGTTTAGTTTCTATTTGAAGGTGTGCTTGAATTGCAAATACAGAGAAATAGAAGCTTTTTTTATTTCTGGGGTTTTCAACGATAGGATGTGAAAGTTTTCTTAGTGTCTGAAATTGAAATACAACTTTTGGTGCATACATTTAATGTGGTAGAAGCTCCTTTCCTCTAAAAACTATTAAATCAATAGTGCATTTTATAATTGAAGGTGTTCTAGAATCAGGGAAACGTGGTATGTAGATAGAAAACAAAAATGTACTTCATATAATTGGATGGTTAACCCAAAATGTCCTTTCATTCATGTGACTGCATTTAGTTCTGTGTTGAAATCAGTAGTTAATATGGAAGACACATACAGGAGTCAGAAAATCTATGAGAATTTCACTGTCTGTCCTGCTTGTGTCTGAACCTGATGGAACACGGGGCTAGCATGTTAATATCTGCACCTTTTGTCCAAAACCAGACTCATTTTCCCCACTCCACCTACATTAGTCCCTGGTGTTATTCTTGATTTTTTTTAAATGAACTTGCCGCTTTTCGTGTTGTCTAAATTAATCACTTCGTAATAACCTTAAACAAATAGCTCTCATTTAAAAATTACTGATGTATATGTTCTCCCTGCCATTTCCAAAGGACTGTCATTGGCGTATCTGTAAACTTCCCAAATCTGCAAAATGCTAGGTAGGAATGGCTCCCGCCCAGCTTCAATCTCTCACAAGGCAATCTGTTCCTAACACTAACTCTGCTCTTCTTCGGATTAGTGTGGTGTCAGTGTATGTTTAAATGAGAGTTTAATAATAAATATTGAAAGCTCACTATTTTATTGCCCTACTAGAATCTCAGAGGCTGGTAGCCAAATACATACCTCTCTCCACTCTCTTCCAAAGGAAAGTTTGGATAAATGTTCTTTTGGGAATGTGACCAAACCAATCCAATAAAAACAGATTTAAGAGTAGTGCTATTGGGGGTTTCTTAGTGAGGCGAACCAGGCAGGTCCTATATAGAATGAAGGTCATAGGTATCAAAGGAACCTATTCAAACTTAAATACGAATGAATAGTCAATGATTGCTGAGTGAAGAAAAGCATCTAAAAGAAAAATCAAAGACCCAAACAGGCAAAGAGAAAAAGTCAGTGAAAGAGACTATAGAGAAAGAAGATAATTAAAATTGTAGCATCACTAACATCAGAAACAGTAAGGATTTTTTTGTGAATGCATGAAATTATAACAGGATTCTAAGAAAAAAAGAATCCTCTTGGAAACAAACAAAAAGAAGCTCTTGGAGATTAAATCCACAAGGACAGAAAATAAAACCTCAATAGTAAAAAGAAAGACAAAAATAAATTCTAAGATAAAAAAATAATTAGGAACAAAAATCAGAAGAAAAAGATAAATTAGAGGACCTACAGGGGCAGTTGACAACTTCTAAATACTAAGTCTGTAAAGAGTAATGAATACAGATATTATCAAAATATTAATTGAAATAAGATTTCCTTTTTTAATTTATTTTTTCTTCATTGATTAAGGTATTACATATGTGTCCTTATTCCTCTATTGCCCCCCCACCTCCTCGCTCATGCCCCTTCCCCAGTGTCTGTGTCCATTGGTTATGCTTATATGCATGCATACAAGTCCTTTGGTTGATCTCTCCCTCCCTCTTATCCCTCCCCTCCCCTGCCTTCCCTATGAGGTTTGATGGTCTGCTCAATGCTTCTCTGTTTCTGGATCTGTTTTTGTTCATCAGTTTATGTTCATTATATTCCACAAATGAGTGAGATCATGTGATATTCTTTATCTGATTTATTTCATTTAGCATAATGCTCTCCAGGTAAAGAACAGTTTCCAAATTGATAGGGGCCATTTCAGTGCCCTGCAAAATGGATTAATAAAGACCTACATAAAGGCACTTATTCAGGAAATTTCAGACCTGGAGAAAGAACTGCCTATAATTTGAGAAAATGAAAAGTGAAACATCCAAGAAAAAGAGCAACTTCAGAATTCTCAAAAGCAAAACTAGAAACCAAGGGCCGGTAAACATGTTTCAAAATTTTAGAGAAACTCGTTTCTGGTTAAAAAGTTTTACCCAGTTGCTTTTTAAAAAGCAAATTAAACATGAGATAGAATAAAGATCATTTTAGACATGAAAGATCTCAAAAAATTTACCTCTTATTCACCTTCCTCAGGAAGCAAATAAGAAATTTCCCTCATCCAAAGTTGCAATGACCCAGACAGACTTAAGGAATTTCAAAACCTGTGTCCAGCACTAGAAAGAGGTGTAGATAGGCCACAGTGAAATATGATCAGCAGCCTCCAGGGAAACCTGCCCGGATTGGAGCAAATTAGGAAGACCCACTGCAGATTTCACCCCCAAAAATATGGAATCGATTGAAGAGAATGAGCTTGACAGCATTGAGCAAGATTTTATAACAATGAAGTTCATTAGTGTAGAACTGATAGTAAATCCATTTGCATACTAGGATTTTATTATATAGGATACCTGGCAAATGAATCATGTGGTAAATGCAGGAATTAATACATATGATTTGAAGTAGTAGGAACTTTCACTTTGCTTTTGCATAAACATTTTAATCAAAACTGTTATTTCTTAAAACCAGATTTATTTTCTTTAAATATCTGTCATAAACATAGAAAATTATCTTATACATATAAATATAGATAAAGACAGTAAACTGAGCAATCCTATTGTTTAAGTTCATTACTACATGGTAACATCTAAACTAATAAAAGCGAAATATTAAAATTAACCGTTTCTCGGAGACAGGGTAAGCCACGCCCACCAGCCAATCAGAGCGGCTGTATGCAAATTAGCCCAGCCAACATGGCGGCCGCCACTCCCGGACCTGAGTAAACAGCCCTTTCCATTGCGGC
>PVJC01045293.1:0-13760 GCA_004026665.1 Murina feae | reverse complement strand
GAAGAAAAAGGAAAGTAAAAATTATGAACAACAAATATATATCAACGAGTGAATCTAAGAATCAAGTGAATAAAAAATCTGATGAACAGAATAAACTGGTGAATAGAATAGAATCAGAGGCATAGAATGAAGTGGATGGACAATTTTCGGGGGTTAAGGGTGTTGGGGGTGCGTGAAGAGAATGGACAATAATTGTACACCTATGGATGAGGACAGTGGGGGGGCAAGGACAGAAGTTGGGGTGGGAAATGGGAGGAGGGGAGCTATGGGGGAAAAAAGAGGAACAATTGTAATAATCTGAATAATAAAGATAAATTTAAAAAAAAAAGAAAAAAAAGTAAGTGAAAGCAGTGATCCAGAGGGGTTGATGGTGGTTTGCACGAGGGTGGTGGCAGGGGAGATATAAGAATTAGAGTGAGACATCTCTTGAAGGGAGAAACAACAGGATTGATGGCACATTGGAGGTGAGGTGAGAGAGAAGAGTCAAAGATGAAACTAAGTATTAAGCAAATGGAAGAACTCAGTGGCCTATAGCTGAAATTGGGAAAACCATTGTTGTAACTGTTACAATTAGTGAATATGCTATTCCAATACTATGGAGAAATAATTAATAGATTGATTCTAATTCACACAAAGTGTTAGTGACTATGTTTTTTCTTCTGTTTCATAGCACACTTATTGCATCTATGATGTGTTACGCTTTGTGGTCAGTGTTTCAAAATCCAAAGATGTGGTGACTTCACCCAAGAGATTCTAAGAGAGTGAAACCTGAATGGGGACTCATGGCAGCAGAATGAAACCGCCTTTCCTTGGCTTTGAGGCAAGGAAACTTGCTCTAATTTTCTAAAACTAATAAAAAGTAACCACCCTCTCACTAGTTGTGTGGTCTTAGGCACATTTAAATTTTCTGGACCATCGTTTTCTAATTAATCTATCAAGAAAAAATATTTAGTAATTATTCATTTCTTCCCTCCTCAATACTTGTAAATTGTAAATTAGCCCAAATATAAATTTCAGAGATCATTTGGCCTTATTTGTGTAAGAAGGAAATGGTGAGACACTCATTTTTAATTCCCAGATAATCTTTGCGGATTTCATCTGTAAGCATTTCTGAGAAGTTGCTTCTGAGATGAGAACTAAGTCTGGGTGCCCCCCAACTTGGTCCCAGGACAGGGCTCTGCTTAAGGGTTACATGTCACTACAAAAGTAAAGGCTCCCAACATTGGTGGCTGCACTGAGAACTGTACATAGCTCTGGCTTTACACATTCACATACAGAAATGGTATCTGAGGCCTGAGTTATGAGCAGGAGTAGGCCTCATTGTGTGGGGTAGTGGGCATGCACTTTCCTAAGTGCCAAGTCCCCATGAAAGTCTGTATGTGGAATCCAAGGTTTAGCCAAAGTTTCCCGATTCCTCCTTTGCTCCCCAATCAGGAGGGCACCAGGTCCTTATGAGCCTCTGAGGACCAGTGTCCATTGCAGTCCACTTGACAGCTATGGGACAGCATGGTCCACCTCCTGGCAGAGTTGCCCCCAAGTGAAAGCTGTGTGGGGAGCATGGTGGCCTGTTTAAATAACACACTCTCTGTAGGGCCTAATAACAATGGTTGCCTCTGGGGAGAGCAACTGGGAGCAGAGGGACAAATGTGGAATTTTTTCATCCATTTCAATAATATTGAGCACCTACTATGTGCCCACAGCTGTTTTAGGTCTGGAAAATACTGTAGCAAACAAACAAAAAAAAAAAATGCCCAAACCTCTGCCCTTATGGAGTTTATTTTCTCCTGGGGGACACAAATAATACCATACATTTTTAAATGCCATAAAGGTTAGGCAGTTATAAATGTTAAGTGATAAATGACAACATTGCAATTGCCTGTTTACTTATCTGTCCCTTTCACTAGAATGGGAGCAACTTGAGGGCAGAAGTCAAGCTAGTTCATAACTCATGACCTTTGCACTTACTGTTCTCTCAGCTAGAACACTTGTCCCCACACTTCACATAGCTCTTTCCCTCACTTCACCAAAATCTCTGCTAAAATGGAGCTTCCACAGAGAAGTCTTCCCTGACCAATCTAAAAGCATCTTCTACCCCATTTTACTTGCCCCTTCTTCAGCCTAATTTTTCCTTACAGCTACTCTACATTCCAGTATATATGCATTTGCTTACATCTATATCTACAATTGTTGTAATGTACCCTGAGAATCACACCAGGACACTTCAAGAAGTCGAATTAAGGAGTCACATTTATTGCAAATCCGGGACTACAAGGGGCATTTTGCTCCCAAATCTCGCAGTGATAAGATGGCCGCAACACCAGATTTATATAGGCAAAAATCACAAAGGTATCTATTACATCTTTGGGTTTGGAATGAGGAATCTGGTTTGCATAAAGCAGTTTACAGAAGCATGTTAGTTAAATTATAGTTTTGGGTCTCTGGATCACTGAGTTGACAAACACATTATCTGGAGCCCTCGGGTCTTGGGACCACTGAGTTGACGGGAACACATTATCTGGAATCATCGAGGCAATTTAAAGTAATTGTGCTGTCCTGGTCCTGGGACCACTGAGTCAAACTGACCACATTATCTGTAGCCATTGAAGTAATTTAGGATAACTGTGCTGTCCTGGTTCGCAGGTACAGAAGAATGTGCTTTCTAAAACCAGTATGATCACAACCAATGGGATATTCACATTACAATCAATAGGGTATTCAATCCAATGGGATGATTTATATAATTCAGAAGCCAAACAGCAGGGTTAAAGTTAAACTAGTTTCTACCTGAGATGATTGCTACCATACTTCACAATGTCTTCTCCAAGAGGGAAGGAACCTTTTCTATCTGGTTCCTCATGTACCCAGGCATCTACAGTCATGCCCCACACAGAATACAGGGCAATTTGCTAACTGGCCGAATGAATGAATGCTATGCCCAACCACATGTCTAGCAGAGTGCCAACAGATGTTGTAGGGAGCACCTGTGTATGTGCATGCATGTGCACAAACAGGAGGAGGCCCAGGTGGGGATAGTCACAGCCTCGCCCCTCAGTGGTCGCTGGACAAAGATTCGAGGTGGTGTGAAGGGTCTAGATTGCAGGGGTGGGGGTGAAAGAAGAGGGCACTCTAACAATGAAAAGGAGAACCTCCAAAACTGTTGGATGCAATTCCAATATCACTGCAGCTCTGCACAATTTTCCTATACACACCGTTATCAAAAGTGCTTGACTAATGCTTAAAGCACAGTGCCCTGCTCGCTCAGTGCCTTTTAGACTAAACAAGGTATGCTGTTCCAGAAGCAGACAATAGTAGGAAAACCTTTTACTCCCCAAGCAATAGATCATAGTACCTTCATACCCATGGTGCCAGCCCTCTCTCACTATGTGTAATCATGACTTAAACAGCCCCTTCTTTCTAGGAGGGGATCACAAAAAGAGTCTCTCTCTCAACTAGAAATGAAATAGGACTGCATATGAGAGCTTAAAATCTACTGGGTGTGCTATCAATGTAAGAAAGCAACATTGGGATTTTTTTAATGATTGTTTTTGTTAATCCTCATCTGAGAACATATTTTCATTTATTTTAGAGGGAGAGGGAAGGAGAGGAAGAGAGAAACATCAATGTGAGAGAGATACATCAATGGGTTGCCTCCCTTACACATCCCAACTGGGGATCAAACCCACAACCTGGGTATATGCCCTGACTGAATCAAACCTGCAACCTTTTGGTACATGGGATGAAGTTCCAACCAAATGAGCCACAGCAGCACTGGGATTTTAAATGCAGAAGATAAGTGTTACAAACTTTCAGGTTGAAAAGATCAGGTGCATTTACACATGCCCTCAGGTGGCTGCATTTTGTGGTAAAGATGCAAGAGAAGAAAAGATGCCTAGGAAACTATTCCCACCCTGAGTACTTCATGGTGACAGTCAATTCTTCTCTTGCAGGGTTTGAATTCAAAACACTCAGAGGCAGCCATCTACATTGGTAATGAGGAGGTTGGGAGTGCAGACTGGATTCAGGACAGTAGTGTGAGTAGCATAGGGGGCAGGATGTCAGAGAAGTAAGTCTAAGGGTCTGTGTTCTACAACTGTTGTTAGGTTTGCTTCTGGAGCTGGTTTTATGTCATGAAAGGGATGAACAACATTTTATATAGGGGAACAAAAAATACACATGAATAACAGTCTTTTAAAAATCCAAAGTTTTTTTCTTATGTAAATACTACAGGCCCAATGCATGAAATTCATACAGAGGGAGGAGGGGCCTCTCAGCCCAGCCTATTCCCTCTTGCAATCTGGGACCACTCGCTCCTAACCGCCCACCTGCTCACTCCTTACCACTTGGTTTGCCTTTCTCTAGTGCTGCCATAGAGGTAAGAGAGGTTCCCACCACTGCTGCTGTGCTCACCAGCAGTGAGCCCAGTTTCTGGCTGAGCGTGCTCCCCCTGTGGGAGTGCACTGACCACCAGAGGATAGCTCCTGCATTGAGCATCTGCCCCCTGGTGGTCAGTGCACATCATAGAAACCAGTTGTTCTAGTTGTTCCACCATAACAGTTGCTGGGCTTTTATTATATAGACTAGAGGCCCAGTATGCAAAATCACATGAGACCCAGACCCACCGTGCCAGTGGGACCCCAGACCTGCCCTGTGTGAGCCGCGGGTCCCACCTCTTGCTGCACAAGTCGTGAGCCCTGTCTCTCACCGCATGAGATGCCAGGCGCATGCGCAAGCCCCACCAGCCCCTCACGAGTCCCTCCAGCCCCACTCAAGTCCCTCTGCCCCATGAGCCCCATCCTGCTGCTGCGAGTGGCTCATGGGCCAGGGCGAGGGACTGAGAAGTGCTCCAGCACCTCCTGGTGATCAGTTGTTTGGTCATTCTGCATTAGGGTGTGTACTCGGAGGAGGGGGGTCCCTCAGCCCAGCCTGTGCCCTCTCGCAGTCTGGGACCCCTCGGGGGATGTCCACCTGCTGGCATGCCTGGCCAGCCTGGGTGAGGGGCTGAGGGCCATTTTCAGGCTGCCCACAGCTCCCATTGACCCATCATCCCAGTGAGGCTGGCTGAAATCAGGTTTCTGGGGTTTATTTATCTTCTATAATTGAAACTTTGTTACTTTGAGCAGAGGCCTAAGCAGGGAACGAAGCCTCCTGTTTGCTTTAGCTCCGTGGCTTCTATAATTGAAATTATGTTGCCTTGAGCAGAGGCCCAGCCGGCCTAGGCAGACAGTTTACTCCTGGTGCAACGGAAGCCTCCTGCTTGTTCTAGCTCCGTGGCTGTCGGCCTCCATCTTGGCTGGGTTAATTTGCATACAGATGCTCTGACTGGCTGGGGGCTTGGCTTGGCTGGGGGTGTGGCTTAGGTGTCTTGGAGTGATGGTCAATTTGCATATTACTCTTTTATTATATTATATATTAATTTGAACCTTGTCACAGTCTCCTATTATTTTATTGTAATTATTGTTATTTTTATTTAGCTAGCATTTTAATATAGTAAAAATCTTTAAAAGACTTAGATTTTTTTAATTTTTTAACTGTGAAATCAATGCATTGTCATGGAAAAAAATTAAACCTCTAGAAAATGAAAACCTCTCATTTCCCTTCCCCAGAGGCCCCGTTGTTCTGTTATGGGTTTCTTGGGAAGCCTGTCTAGGAATGTCATCTGTGTATTGATGTTTAACTTAACTTTTCCTAAATACAACTGGCTTTTCCTGGGATATCCTGGTTATCTCCCACCTTTGCCAACAGGAACAATCTGAAGGCACCACTTCTCCCCGAACAGCATTCTCCACCATGTTGGCCTTACACAAAAGCCCAGGAGAACCACTGGCCTGGAAACTCCTCCTTGCTCCTGTGGCCCCTCCTCATGTCCTACCCCTTCTCTGGACAAGTAGTGCCCTTGTGCTACCTGTTACCATACCTCTCCTGCCCAAGTAACAAGGGTTTCCTTTCATAAGTTTCCTCTTCTAAAGGATATTTTCGTTTTAGGAAAACAACAACAATATAGTTGACTCGAGACTGAATCTGCAATGGTGGAATTTACCTTTCATAGTCAACAAATATTGAGTGGCTTCTGTGTGCCAGGCAGAAACTTTTAGATTGGAGGAAACCAATGTCTATTATGAATAGTTTCTAGATCCGTTCTGGAAAAGCACTGCCTGACTAATATGGTTGCTGAGGAAGAGGGGAAGAGAGAAAATGATCCAAAACACTAGTAACAGGCTGTCCCTGAACTGCAACTCACAGCTTCTCTTTGTTTTTAGTTTCTATCTTGTGGAAATTTTTGCTGTTTTCCCTGTCATAAAACAGATGCAACCATGATTTATGATTCACAGTTTATGAGACTAATTTAATATTCTACACACTTTATGCTCTATCACGTTTTCCACATTTGCAATATTTTTTCCTCTGGGACATTTGTCACAAAAGGAACAGAGGGATTTGGGGACGGGAGAGGTGGGGGGCATTATAAAGTAAGGGAACTAGTGGTAAGGCAGGGGCATTCACTGAGCTCCCTAACATCCAAGCACTGATCTTGGGACCAAGGGTCTGTCAACCAGTCAGAAAGGTCTTTGCTCCATGAAGGAGAAAAGTAATGAACAAGTAAACACGTAAACAAATAGCAAGGTCATTCATAAGAAGTGCTTTGAAGAAAATAAAATAGGGTAATGTCATAAAGAGTGACTGGAGATAGACAACATTAAATAGGGTGGTCAAAGAATGCCCCCCTCAGGAGTGCCAGTGAAGAGGATGCCTAAGGGATGAGAAGGGTCTAGTTCTTCAAACGTCATGAGGAAGTGTGTTCCAAGAAAAGGGAACAAAAAGCATAAAAGTCCTAGGTTTGCAAGAAGTTTGGAAGCCAGTGTGGTTACACTCACCAACCTACCCTTCTATCCTGCCCAGCCCTGCTTTCTATCCAGCCGTGAAAGCTGATGCCACTAAAGCCATGAGCCAGGATACTGGCTTTATGTTGTTTAGTGCATCAAATATAATACTTCCTGGCTCCAATTCAGAGGCTCTAGTGTGGCTCTGGTGGAATTCCATTTTCCACTTCACATTATGGTTCATGGAAAGCCTGCTAGCAGACCGACTCTAATAGAATGCCTGCCTGAAACCTGGGGAAGGAACCCAAACACAAATCTTCAGTGGGTGGTAGAGTCGTTTTTCCTCTGATTAAACTTGTTTGTAGGGAAAAGTCAAAATTGTTTTTCAGGTAAATCTGAAGAAATAATCACAGCTGAGATTCAGTATATTCAAGGCATCGCATTTGATGAACTTCTATTCCAGGGTCTGCATGAAGCAATGCACTACTTGGGTCATACTAAATGACCTTCATCAATACTATAAGTCCATCATTCCTTATTTACAATTGTGAAATTGTTTTTAAAATCTTTTAAAATTCTATCTTTTTCATGAGTCATTTGGCAACAATGCCTGACCTGAAGTGATAGGCGATGACTTGCGGTCTTTACCACATCAGTATCAATATTCATTCATATCCATCTAATGGCAGGGATATTAAAATGCTTCATTAAAAAACATAACTATGGAGGAAATGGAAGCAGTCATCAAAGAGCTTCCAGCAAACAAAAGCCCAGGGCCAGATGGTTTCATAGGGGAGTTTTAGCAAACATTCAAAGAAGAATTAAAACCTATCCTCCTCAGACTATTCCAAAAAATTCAAGAGGAAGGAACACTTCCAAGCTCATTCTATGAAGCCAGCATCACACTAATACCAAAACCAGATAAAGACAACACAATGAAAGAGAATTACAGGCCAGTATCCCTGATGAACATAGATGCCAAAATCCTCAACAAAATTCCAGCAAATTGGATCCAGCATTACATCAGAAAGATCATATACTATGACCAAGTAAGATTTATCCCAGGGATGCAAGGATGGTACAATATTCACAAACCAATAAATGTGATACATCACATAAACAAATTGAGAGATCAAAATCACAGTCATATCAATTGATGCAGAAAAAAATTTGACAAAATCCAACACTCTTTCTTAATAAAAACCCTTGGCAAAATGGGAATAGAGGGATCATACCTCAACATAATAAAAGCCTTATATGACAAACCTACAGCCAACATCATACTCAATGGGCAAAAACTAAAACCATTTTACATAAGAACAGGAACGAGACAGGGATGCCCACTTTCACCACTCCTGTTTGACATAGTACTGGAAGTGCTAGCCATAGCAATTAGACAAGAAGAAATAAACAGTATCCAAATTGGAAAAGATATAAAACTGTCATTATTCACAGATGACATGATACTGTACCTAGAAAACCCTAAAGACTCCATCAAAATTAATAGACTTAATAAATGAATTCGGAATGTAGCAGGATACAAAATTAATGCCAAAAAATCTAAGGCATTTTTATACACCAACAGTGAACCTACAGAAAGAGAGATTTTAAAAAACAATCCCATTTACCATCGTACCAAAAAAATTAAGATACCTAGAATAAACTTAACTAAGGAGGTAAAAGACCTGTACTCGGAAAACTACAGGACACTGAAAAAAGAGAGAGAGGGAGACATAAACAGATGGAAGAACACACCGTGTTCATCGATTGGTAGAATCAACATCATTATAATGTCCATACTACCCAAAGCAATCTATAGATTCAATGCATTCCCCATTAAAGTACCAATGGCATATTTCACAGACCTAGCATGAACTCTCCAAAAATTCAGCTGGAATAAAAACGACCCCAAATAGTTGCAGCAATCCTGAGAAAGAACAAAGTAGGTAGGTGGGATCTCAATACCAGATATCAAGCTATATTACAAAGCCACTGTTCTCAAAACTGCCTGGTACTGGCACAAGAATAGACATATAGACCAATGGAATGGAATAGAGAACCCAGAAATCGACCCAAACCCCCAGGCTCAATTAACATTTGACAAAGGAAGCAAGAGCATACAATAGAGTCAAGACAGTCTCTTCAATAAATGGTGTTGGGAAATTTGGACAGATACATGCAAAAAAATGAAACTAGATCACCAACTTATACCATACACAAAAATAAATTCAAAATGGATAAAGGACTTAAACATAAGATGAGAAACCATAAAAATATTAGAGGAATCCACAAGCAGCAAAATCCCAGACATATGCCAAAGCAATTTCTTCACTCATACTGCTCCTAGGACAATGGAAACTAAAGAGAAAATAAATGGGACTACATCAAAATAAAAAGCTTCTGCACAGCAAAAGAAACCATCAACAAAACAACAAGAAAGCCATTGCATGGGAGAACTTATTTGCCAATGTCATCACCGATAAGGGTTTAACCGCCAACATTTACAGGGAGCTCATACAACTTAAGAATAATAAAGATAAACAACCCAATCAAAAAATAGGCAATGGACCTACATAGATATTTTTTGAAAGAGGACATAAGGAAGGCTAAGAGACATACGAAAACATGCTCAAAGTCACTAATCATCCGAGAGATGCAAATCAAGACAACAATGAGGTACCATCTCACACCGTCAGAATGGCTATCATCAACAAATCAACAGATGACAAGTGCTAACGAGGATGCGAAGAAAAAGGAACCCTCATGCACTGCTGGTGGGAATGCAGACTGGTGCAGCGTATGGAGTTTCCTCAAAAAACTAAAAATGGAACTCCCATTTGACCCAGTGATCTCAATTCTAGGATTATATCCCAAGAAACTAGAAACACCAATCAGAAAGGATATATGCACCCTTATGCTCATAGTGGCACAATGCACCATAGCTAAGATTTGGAAACAGCTTAAGTGCCAATCAGTAGATGAGTGGGTTAAAAAACTGTGGCACATCTACACAATGGAATACTATACTGTGGTAAAAAAAAAAAAAAGAAAGAAAAAAAAAGAAGGAATCCTTACCATTTGTAACAGCATGGATGGAACTAGAGAACATTATGCTAAGTGAAATAAGCCAGTCAGAGAAAGATAAATATCACATGATCTCACTCACTTATGGAATATAAACAAAAACAGATCCAGAGACAGAAAATTATTGATCAGATTGTCAAACCTCAGAGGGAAGGTAGGGGAGGATGGGGGTAAGGAGAAGATATCAAGGGACTTGTATGCATGCATATAAGCTTAACCAATGGACACAGACACCAGAGGGGTGAGGGCATGAGTGGAGGGGTGGGGGGAGCAATGGGGCATAAGGACACATATGTAATACCTCAATAAAGAAAAAAAATTTAAAAAGACATTGTCTTAGCATCCATTGGCAGTATTACATGATATAGCTACCATTTAGCTACAGTAAGAAAAATGATGAATTCTGAAAAATATCTGGCACTAAGTTTGCAAAATTGCACTATGAATCTCAAGCTATTTTCATAATTTTAATCTTAACACAACCTTCCAATATTTTAATGAGTAAATGGGACAAGAGAAAAATAAAATAACTAGCTATCCAGTTCACATGTCTGGTAGCAAACTAGGCTTTGCCCACTGAATTCTAAGCTGCACAAGAAAGAACCACATTTATGACACATTTATGACAACACCCTCTAAATTTTCATCTTAACATCCATATGAAGTGATAAGCTATTTGGGTCCTAGTAACTGCTGTATCCAAGCACATAGGATAGAAACTGGCATATAGTGAGCACTCGGTAAATACCTATTGAATAGTTGCTCTGTTCTTAATTCTTGGCCACACTGCTAGCCACCACACTTGCTATCTTGAATGAAAATTACACATCAAATCCCGATGCTGTTTCTTCTAAGTTTTCTGCCAAGCCAAATTCAGAATGTCCTTCAAACAGATGTTTACCATTCTTGAGACTTGCATGACTCTCTGATGGCAAGAAGAAGAAGGTTTCCTGCCAGAACCCAATTTATATATATTTTAAGAATCTGCTAGCTCAATTTTTATAAAGAAACACTCAATTTAAAAGAGCCCCGTGATTCTCTGATCCAAAGAAATACGTTGACTCATTAAGTCTCCAGCAGCAACCCTATGAATTTGAATCTATTTTCAAGCTCTATTCAGATCTTAACCCATTTTCCTTTGATTCCCACAGCTTCCACCAAGGTTCTTTATCAATATATATCAATTGAGAGCATCCATTTGATTATCATGTTTGTTCTACTGATGAGCCAACTGAAGAACCTGTAATCTTCTCAGCTGCATGGCTGTACTTAATTCCTCTCCTACTTCATTGCCCAGCAGACTCAGGTCCAGCTTGGCTCAAAAAATGGGTGGGTCCCATAGGTGACCCACCACTGTCACTTACTCCCTCGAGCTGAGAGGGACTGGAGCTGTCTACCATAGCTCAGGTTGACAAAGAACTTGAGCTCAGACCCAAAAGCCAGGGCCAGTGAGCCATGTGGAATACAGAGAATGAAAGGGCTCATTTGATGTGCCTTATGATCTGTAAAATAACACCTCTGAGTGTTTATTTAAGCAATAACCAACAGGAAAAAATTTGACACTTCAGAGCCTAGGAAAATGTGACTCTCACGATACAGATTCTTAAATGAGAGGACTAACAATGGAATTGAGAGATGTTTTCAGGTTTAACAGTAAACATCTTCTGGGTTCTTTGAATCCTACTTTGACCCTTTATTTTAAGTGTAGAAAGCATAGAAAAACATTTTTTAAATGTTTCCTGTGTCTCAAATTTAACAGTATTTCCGAGTCTAGCCTAGAAAAAATTTGTATGGGCTCCAACAGATATCCACATGAATGAAAATGAGAGTTTTGTGTACGTATATGTGTGGGCACTTGGAGTGTCCAGGGAGACCACCAAAGAAAGTTTTGGTTGCACAAGGGCTCCAGAGTCTCTGAGAGGGAGGGAAAGAAAACTTTGAGGCTGACAATCAGAGCCCCAGCCCCCAGACACTTGAATGATCTTGCTTTATTTCCTGAACCTGAACTTGCTCTGTGTTTGGAGTGTTCCTACACTAGTTATAGTCTCTCTAGTTACAAAACTGAATTATCAAGCTAATATTTCTACTCTAAAGTTGGCTGAAAGACCTGTCACTTTGGTAGACAAAAAAGAATGTCCTTTCAATTTGATTTGGGAAGAACTTTAACTGTTAGCCAAGACTGGTGGCAGGAGCATGGGGCTTTCAGGAGCCACCCAGCAGGGCAGGAACCAGGCTGCAGGAAAAGCAAGGTGGTAGAGCCCACAGAGCTCGGTGGGGATGGCAGCAGCATTGGCCATATGGGAACTATGGGAAATGGAAGCCAGAGGGAAGGGGCATAGGCCTTCCTGGCCACACACCTAAGCAGGTTGCAACAGGCCAATTGGGCAGGCAGAGCGGGCTGGTGGAGTGGATGGGGTCGCAGTTCCCAGTCACAATAATAAAATGCAGTCGGGGGAGGTTCAGTTCCATGTGTGACAGTGACTAATATGATCTGGGGGGGAAAAAAAAGAGTAACTTGAGAGAAGACTATTCTAAATCACTTTGCTGCTAATAAAACATTATTTCAGAGCATGAAGGCCACCTGCACCAGAGAGATATATTGATATTCCCGCATCCCTAAGTCCAAGCCCATGGTTTAAATCCTATTCCTTCAGCTGGAGCGTCTATGATCCCTGCTGCCTGAACAGCGTGACACCCAGACAACCAGCACCTGGAAAGTCGGAGCCAGCTCTTGTGATGGAATACATGTATTCAACAGCAACTGAAAGGAGAAAAGTGGAGAGTGAGAAAGAAGAGTGCTCCAAACTTGGACCATTATCTTCATGTCCTATGTTAATTAAACTAACAAGCTTTGTCCCAGAGAAAAGAACCCATTTTTTGCTAATAATGAGCTAACAGTACTGAAGTAGTTCTGGCCTCAGCTCCAGGCTGGGAAACGATCGGTTTCATAGAGTCTCTGCCACCAGCCATGTGCCTCCCCAGAAGGAGACCAAAATAAAGGGTTTATCTCCCTCTAATCTAAAGGTTCAGACTTTGGATAAAGGCTATTTTCTATTCTGAGACTGGGCATGTCTACTGCTTCGGGAGCGGCTAGACTGGAGGTCTTAAGAGATGCTTTCCTTTCCCAGAATGCCAGAGAAGCCTGGACTAATGCAGGACTTGCCATGTTGGTTAGACACTTGGTTAATCAGTCACTTCCTTGGTGCCTCAGCCTATACTCTAGACCCAACTGCCACCAGCACTGGCTTGAGCCACAGGGACAGAAGCAGGAGCATTTATCTGGAATAAACCATGCAACATGCTCACATGATTTTTCTCATTGGGGGAAAATGTGCTCCCCATAAAAATCAGTGGAGAGTAGCATTTTGGTAGAATTTTTAAATCATTCATTTAACAAATGGTCTCTCAGACACTATGCTGGGCCACAGCAATAGACTGCTACACTTAGAAGGTCTCTGCCTTCACCTAGCTTACTATTTAAGCACAGGTTTGAGAATCTAACTGACCTGACTTCAAATCTAGTTCTTTACAGAACCTCCTCAAGTGTAAAATGAGGACAATAAAAACCACCCACAAAGGCTTATGGTGAAGGGCAAATGAAATAACCCATGTGAAGTATTTGGCCGTCTGCCTTCACTGAGTAAATAGTAGTTATCATTAAGATTATTATTTCATAGCCCGGCCAGTGTGGCTCAGGGGTTGAGCATCAACCCATGAACCAGGAGGTCATGGTTTGATTCCTGGTCAGGGCACATACCCAGGTTGTAGGCTCAATTCCCAGTGGGGGATGAACAGGAAGCAGCTGATCAATGATTCTTTCTCATCATTGATGTTTCTATCTCTCTCTCCCTCATCCTT
>PVJC01045292.1:0-13829 GCA_004026665.1 Murina feae | reverse complement strand
AGGCCTGAGTCCCCCACAACTGCCCTCCCCAGCAGTCCTGGGTCTATCCCAAATGCCCTCACTACAGGCCTGGGTACCCCCCAACTGTCCTCCCCTGCAGGCCTGGATCCCCACCAACAGCCCTCCTCTGCCAGTCTGGTTCTCCCAACTGCCCTCCCCAGCAGTCCTGGGTCCATCCCAAATGCCCTCACTACAGGCCTGGGTACCCCCCAACTGTCCTCCCCTGAAGGCCTGGGTCCCTCACAACTGCCCTCCCCAGCAGTCCTGGGTCCATTCCAACTGCCCTCACCTACAGGCCTGGATTGCCACCAACAGCCCTCCTCTGCCAGTCTGGTTCCCCCAACTGCCCTCCCCTGCAGTCCTGGGTCCCTCACAACTGCCCTCCCCAGCAGTCCTGGGTCCATTCCAACTGCCCTCACCTACAGGCCTGGATTGCCACCAAAAGCCCTCCTCTGCCAACCTGGTCACCCCAACTTTCCATCCAGGCAAGCCTGGTCCCCCTCCAACTATACTCCCCTTCAGGCCTGGGTCCCTCACAACTGCCCTCCCCCCCAGGCTGGGTCCCTGGCACCTCCTTCCCAAGCAAGAGCAGCACCAGCCAAGTGGCGGGGAGGCGGGGGCCTTTCCACCCTGCAGGCCAAGTCCCCGCGCGTGCCTCCTTCCCCAATGGCTCTGATCCCTAGCGGCTCTGAGCGAAGTGGAGCTCAGAGCCTCTGGGGTTTGGGGCCTTTCCACCCCGCAGGCCAAGTGCCCTCGCCTCCTTCCCCAGCGGCTCGCAGCTCAGTGGCTCTGAGCCGAAGCCGAGCTCAGAGCCGCTGGGATGCGGGGCCTTTCCGCCCCGCAGGCCAAGTCCCCCGAGTCTCCTTCCCCAGTGGCTCTGAGCCGAAGTGGAGCTCAGAGCTGCTGGGGTGTGGGGCCTTTCCGCCCTGCAGGCCAAGTTCCCGGGGACCTCCTTCCCCAGCGGCTGCAGCTGAAGCAGAGCTCACAGCTCTGGGGTGTGGGGCCTTTCCACCCCATAGGCCGGGTCCCTGCACGCCTCGGACCCTGCAAGGCATCAGCCACCATCCGCCCAGCCCACTCTGCTGCCCGCTGGTTCCCATGACTCACCCGCTGTTCTCTCCGTGGCTCCCGGCCGCCATCTTGCCTGGGCTAATTTGCATACAGCCGCTCTGATTGGCTGATGGGCGTGGCTTACCCCTGTCCCAGAGAAACGGTTAATTTCAATATTACGCTTTTATTAGTTAAGATTACTATCCTTGGCATCTGATAGAGGCTTGTGAATATTTTCTAAATGGAGAAATGGAAAATAAATTGATCCTACTCATTAACATAAATGTTAATTCTGACTCTTAAAAAATGTTAACATACAGGCTAAATTTCCTTGAGACTGTGATGGAAGTAGTCAAATGTTCACAAAGACATTTTATTTCAGAGTACTGTTTTTTTCTCTATGACAAATGCAGCTATCACTTACAATTTTAGTTTTTCATGGAAAGGAAAAGTCCTTGTGCTTAAACAGGCTACTTCCTTTTCACAGTTTCTTTCAGATGGTGCTCTTAAGCTTTGGACTTTTTTTTTAATGGAATGAGAAAAACTAAGTGAAATGTGTCCCTAGTTTATAGAAGAACAAATTACACTCAGAGGCAACCTTCTCCAGAACAGAACAGCATGATATTACACGATGGAATTCTGACCAAACACTTTTGCAAACCAAAGGTGATAGAAATAGCTCATAAGAAAATGAATTCTGAGTTAGTTTATTTAGTCGTTTTCAAATGTATCAGCATGTGAATATGTGTAAGTTTGTATATATTTAAAAACCCAATACTGTACAATGGAAACTGTCTTTCCTTGACTTTCATGACCTTGAATCTTTTGAAGAGGAAGTTCCACTAATGTATATAGACTGTCGTTCAATTTTAGATCATGGATTTTTCTGATGTTTCCTTATGATAATAATTAGTTCAGACAGTTTTAGCAAGAGCATCACCGAAGTAGTCCTGTACTCTTCTCATTGCATCCTGTGATGCGACCTACAATTTTCATTTGCCATTCCTGGTGATGTTAATGTTGATCACAGTGAAGGCAGTATCTGTTGGGTTTCTCCTCTATAATGTTTCCTTTTTCACTTCACAATTATTGCTTTACTAGAGGCCTGGTGCACAAAAATTTGTGCACTCAGGGGGTCCCTCAGCCCAGCCTGTGCCCTCACGCAGTCTGGGACCCCTCGAGGGATGTTCAGGGGATTGGGCCTAAACTGGCAGTCAGACATCCCTCTGGCAGCCTGGGAGTCCTCGGGGCATGTCCACTTGCCAGCGGGGAGCAGGCCTAAGCTACAGTTAGACATCCTTAGCACTGCTGAGGATGCGGGAGAGGCTCCCACCACTACCACTGTACAGGCAGCCGTTGGCCTGGCTGAGCAGAGCTCACCCTGTGGGAGTGCACTGACCAGGGGGACAGCTCCTGCACTGAGCATCAGCCCCTTGAGCCAGTGTGTGTCATAGTGACCAGTCATTCCCAGTGATTCTGCCGTTAGGGTCAATTTGCATATTACCCTTTTATTATATAAGATAGGGAAGTTTTTAGAATCAGTGTAAATATCTCTTCTTCATTAAACTTTTGATTTATTCATTTATCAATATGAACTCATGGTTTATTTCATTTAATGGGTTATAATTTGTTAAAATTATTTTTAGAATTTTTCTTTTAGAAATATTTTGTATTAGAAGCTTCAGTCTTATAGAAAAGTTACAAGAATAGTATAAAGAATTCCTAAAACCATTCCCCAAATGTTAACATTTTACTACATTTCCTTTATCCTTTCTCCCTTCTTGTCTATTACCTAAATAAATGTAAGTGTAGGTTTGTTAGATATAATATATGAACCATTTGTAAGTTGCAGACATGATACCTCTTTACTCCTAAATACAGTAGATCCTCGGATTACATCAGATTCCTATGGCACGAACGTAACGCGATATTTGCCATAAGCCAGAACTCACCTACATAAGCACCTCCGTCACTCACATGGAGCACATACACAACAGTAATGAAGGGAACAGTAAAAAAAATTTAAAAGAAAGATAATTCCTGATCTTTACTTGTGGTAAATAAATAATAAAAAAACATAAAGTACATATGTACATATGCCAAAATGACACAAGTTTTTTTTTTACATGTGTAAATAAACCAGAGGCCCAGTGCACAAAGGCTTGTACACTTGGGGTGGCGGGTCCCTCAGCCCAGCCCATGCCTCGGGAGATGTCCACCTACTGGCTTAGGCCTGCTCCCCGGGGAATTGGGCCCAACCTAGCAGTTAGACATCACTCTGGCAGTCCAGGAGCCCTGGAGGGATGTCCACTTGCCAGAAGGGAGGAGGTCTACGCTGCAGTCGGACATCCTTAGCACTGCTGAGGAGGCAGGAGAGGCTCCCACCACCACCAATGTACTGGCAGCCATCAGCCTGGCTTGTGGCTGAGCAGAGCTCCCCCTGTCAGAGTGCACGGACCACCAGGGGGCAGCTCCTACATTGAGTGTCTGCCTGCTGGTGGTCAGTGTGTGTAATAGTGACCAGTCATTCCCAGTGGTTCTGCTGTCAGGGTCAATTTGCCTATTACCCTTTTATTGTATAGGATAGAGGCCTGGTGCATGAGTGGGGGCCAGCTGGTTTTCCCTGAAGGGTGTCCTGGATCAGGGTGGGGGTCCCACTGAGGAGCCTGGCCAGCGGGTGAGTGGCTGATGGCTTTTTTCAGGCTGGCCACATCCCCTTCAGGGAGGGGGGTCCTGCTGGGGTATTTGGACAGCCTGGGTGAGTGGCTGATGTCTGCAGTGAGGCTGGCTGGAGCAGGTATCTGGGATTTATTTATCTTCTATAATTGAAACTTTGGTGCTTTAACCAGAGTCCTGGTGGGGTTTCCCCTGACAACCCAGGCTTCCATCACTTCTTTGAGCCCAAGCCCCCTGGAAGCAGGTATCTGGGGTTTATTTATCTTCTATAATTGAAACTTTGTTGCCTTGAGCAGAGGCCACAGCCAGCCAAGGCAGGCGGAAACCTTTGCTTCCTCCATTACTAGGGTAAGCCTCCTGCTTGTTCCAGCTCTGTGGCGCCCAGCCGCCATCTTGGCTGGGTTAATTTGCATACAGTTGCTCTGATTGGCTGGTGGGCATGGCTTAGGTGCAGCAGACTGGCACCAATTTGCATATTACTCTTTTATTAGATTAGATGGGAGATGGCAACACAACCACAAAACGATGTTTGTTGAGTCCAATGTAACCAAGGACTGCCTGTACTTTAGTGTGCATTTCCTAAGAAAAAGGAATTATCTAATATAATAAAAGAGTAATCCTAAATAATAAAAGCGTAATATTAAAATTAACCATTTCTTTGGGACGGGCTAAGCCACGCCCACCAGTCAATCAGAGTGACTGTATGTAAATTAGCCTAGCCAAGATGGCAGAGGCCGCAGCCCTGGTGTGTGGCTTTTCAGGGCTGCGGCCTCTGCCATCTTGGGAGCCTCCGTCCTGGGAAGGCATCTGGTGCCCTGAGCCAGCCCATGCCTTCCCGGGCAGAAGCCTCGGGGGCGTGACCAGATGGCCAGACCCCCGAGCCTCCCTCCTGGGCCTGGGAGGCCATGGGGTGACCACCTGCCACCCCATCGCTTCTAAGGCAGATGGCCTGGAGGGTCAGTGGGAGCTGTGGCCAGCCTGAAAACTGCCCTCAGTCCAGGCTTGCCACACCTTCTGGGGTAAGGGTTCCCACTGAGGAGTTTGGCCAGCCTGCAAACAGACATTGGCCCCTTACCCTGGCTGACCAGGCACACCAGCAGGTGGACATCCCCAGAGGGGTCCCAGAATGCGAGAGGGCACAGGCCGGGCTGAGGGACCCCCCGTCCCCAATGCACAAATTTTTGTGCACCAGGCCCCTAGTATGCAAATAAAAAAGTAATATGCAAACTGACCATCACCCGAGACACCTAAGCCATGCCCACCAGCCAAGCCACACCTCCCAGCCAATCAGAGCGGCTGTATGCAAATTAACCCAGCCAAGATGGAGGCCAGCAGCCACGGAGCTAGAGCAAACCAAAGGCTTCTGTTGCAACTGCCTGCCTAGGCTGGCTGAGCCTCTGCTCACGATAACAATGTTTCAATTATAGAAGCCACGGAGCTGAAACAAACAGGAGGCTTCATTACCTGCCTAGGCCTCAGCTTAAAGCAACAGTGTTTCAATTATCTAAACTAATAAAAGTGTAATATTGAAATTGACTGTTTTTTCGGGACGCCTAAGCCATGCCCACCAGTCAATCAGAGTGGCTGTATGCAAATTAATCCAGCCAAGATGGAGGCTGGCAGGGTGGCTCTGCACTGGTAGCCTCTGCTGCCAGCACAGCTGTGCCGGGTGTGTCAGCTCAGTGGGGGCGGGGGGTCCTGCCCGGGGCCTCCTCGGGGCATCCAGAAATGCCCATCCTGGGTCCGCTGCCTGGCTCTTCCTCAGGGGCCTCCTCGGGGACATGCGGGAGCTTCTGCTGCACAGTGCGGAGCATCTGAAGCCAGTCTGTTGCCCGGCTCCACCCTGGGTGTGTTCGCTCAGCAGCAGGGCCCCGCTGAGGGACCCTGCACCAGTGTCTGTCCCTGGCTCGTCACCCAGCTCTGCGCCAGGTGTGTCCCCTCAGGGGTGGGGGCCCTCTAGGTGTGTGCAATCATGGGCCCTCCGGTGGGAAACATCCATGCCTGCACTCACCAGCCCTCCCACCCCCCAGTGCACGAACCCTGAAGGGCTGTGGGCAGCCTAAAAATGACCCTCAGCCCCTCACCCAGGCTGGCCAGGCATGCCAGCAGGTGGACAACCCCCCCGAGGTGTCCCACACTGCAAGAGGGTACAGGTCAGGCTGAGGGACCCCCCACCCCCCGAATGTACAAATTTTTGTGCACCGGGCCCCTAGTCTTACATAATTGTAGTACAATTATCCAAATCAGGGAATTCAAATTGGGTCAGTATTAATATTTAATCTTGGATCTTATTCAGATATTTGCTATTGTCTCAATAATATCCTTTATAGTCCAAGTGAATTCAGTATGATGTGTTAGGTCCAATGTCCTGTTTCTTTAGTCTCTTTTAATCTGGGGCAGTTCTTTAGGCTTTCTTTGCTTTTCATGACATTTACAGTTTGAAGAGTATAGGCCAATTATTTGTAGACTTTCTGCTTAGGTCTGTCTGAAGTTTACTCATGTAGCTTCACATTATGCCATGTGGGCAGGAATGTCAGCGATGCTGACTTCTTCCCATGCAGCAAATCTGCAGGCACATGCTCGGCTCCACTGATGCCAGTGTTGACCGTGATCATGTGGTTACGAAGTGTCTGCCAGGTGTGTCCACAGTAAAGGTACTATTTACCTTCTGTATGTCACAAATATCTTGTGTGGAGGTACTCTGAGTGTCTGTAAATATTTTGTTACTCCTCAAAATTACACATACTAGATTTAGCATCCATTAATTATCCATGCTTGAATCAATTATTATGTTGTCTGCCAAATGATATTCTTTTTTAAATCCTTCTACCTTGATAAATGCTTAACGCCAAACAAAAAAACAAATAAGTGAGGGAGAAGGGAAAGCTTATTATTTTGGTGCTTAATTTCCCCAGATTTGGCCAGCAGTACCATTTCCAGGTGAGTTTATGTGTTTTGACCTGCCCCCATTATTATTTATGCACTTCCTTCCTCACTGGACAACAAGATGATTTAAGCTCATCTATAGTATTCTTCTCCAGTCCTAGAACCAGCCATTTTTTCATAAAAGCTCTGATTCCTTTCAGGGGCCAGTGATGTTTAGAAACCAAGATCCAAGCATGAATTGTGGTAGGCGTGCATATTGCTATTGGGGTTGCCATTGCTCATAGCCCTCAGTGAGCAGCAGGGAATCATGTGTGTCTAGATATACACATATATACATGCATGCATTAATCTCCAGTTCTGTAACAAAGCATTTTGAAAAGCAAGAGTTCTTACCAATACTTCCAATCTAATCCAACATGGTTCATTGTAGTTGTTCCCTTTCAATTTTTAACTTCCTTCCTGACAGTAAGCTGGCTCCTATCATCAATATCTTTGATTAATAGTTCAATCTTACTTGTAACCAGTCTCTGTAGTCCCTGCCCCTATGCACATGTCCCCCTCATCCCCACTTGGATTGTAAAACCCCACATTGGGCTGTCTCCACTGCTGTCCTTTCCAAGTGTATGTCCTCTGTACCCCATCCTTTCCCAGACCCCTGTGCCACCTGTTCTGCAGATGATTTCCCCCATAAGGCTCTGAAAACCCAAGCAGGGCTGTCCCTCTGCCCCTGTATGGATGCCTCCTGACCTTGGTCAGTCTTTGACCTCTCATCCTATGTCGTTCACCTTTCAGGGATGCTCTGACACGAGCTCCAGCATTGTGCAGGGGCCCCTCCCAGACTTACACCTTCCTCATTCCATCCAGGCTCCAGCACCTCATTCTGGGCCACCACACCTCCCTGATGTTGTCCCCAGGCCTTAGAACTGAGTGTTTGGGAAGGGAAGAAAGCAGAAAGGGCTCCAAAAATCTCTTATAAACACTTTGTCAAGCACTGCAGATACACCGCAGAGATTTCAACTGGAATTGCACTATATCTAGATAAACTGAGGAGAAGAGACATTTATAAAACTGAGTTTTCCAAACTATTTAATAGTCTGTTTCATTAATACTCAATGTTTAAAATATTTCCCATAATGATCTTGCATTTGTTTTTTAGATTTATTCTCATTTAATACTCTCAATCCTAGTATAACTATCATTTTAAAATTTTCTGCCCTGACTGGTTTGGCTCAGTGGATAGAGTGTTGGTCTGCGGACTGAAGGGTCCCAGGTTTGATTCTGGTCAAGTGCATGTACCTTGGTTGCGGGCACATCCCCGGTAGGAGGTGTGCAGGAGGCAGCTGATCAATGTTTCTCTCTCATTGATGTTTCTAACTCTCTACCACTCTCCCTTCCCCTCTGTAAAAAAAAAAATTAATAAAATATATTTTTTAAAAAATTCTATTTTCTTTTTTCTTTCCAGATTTAGAAATAAAATGAGGTTGCATTTTGAGACTGGATCCAGTACCTTGCTAAATTCTCGTGTTTTTTTTTTTTAACATAAATATTTTATCTGCAGATTCTTTTGGATTTTCTGTGTGAACAAACATGTAATTTGTAAATTATGATAGTTTTGTTTCTTCTTTTCTTATTTCTAGAATTTTCTTTTTCTTTCTCACTGCAAGAATAGTCTCAAAAAAGGGGGTATCCACGTCTTGTTGACATTCCAAAACAGAAACAGAATCACTGTAATTATGTAGATAGAAGGGTTGTAAAAGTAGGCATCCCTTATTAGTGTGTTAGTTTCTCTTGCTCTACAACAAATTGTTTTGAGTGGGAGTGGAGTTGTTGGGGTACTGCTGGAAGAAGCATTTCTCGAGACCCCCAGGGGAGGATGAGATATGGTAGAAAGGTTTATTTTTGTAGAATTACACCCCTGGGTTTCCAAAGTCCCATTTCCCTTAGTCCAGTCATAGAAGAAGAATAGTTGGGGTTTCAGTGGAGCTGCAAGCAAAGCCACTGTCCAGAGTTTCCTTTCCAGGTTGGAGCTGGGTCCAGTTCAGCATCAGGCTAGTCACACTCCATTAGTCCAGTGAGTGGGGTCCACATGGAACAAACAAAACAGCCCACAAGCCCAGAGCCCCACAAATCCCAAGAGAGCCAAGAACACAAGAGAGCGAGCACCCCTCTGTTCTGCCAAGGGCCATTTGGATATTTACAACATCACTAGTGACCTGGTGCACGGATTTGTCGCACATTGAAAGGAAATTAGTTAGAAGGAATATTTTAATATTGCTATTCACTCTTTGGGTCAGAGCCCTAGCTGGTTTGGCTCAGTGGATAGAGCCTCGGCCTGCAGACTGAAGGGTTTCAGGTTCAATTCCAGTCAAGGGCATGTGCCTTGGTTGTGGGCACATCCCCAGTGGGGATTGTGCAGGAGGCAGCTGATCAGTGTTTCTCTCTCATTGATGTTTCTAACTCTCTGTTCCTTTCCCTTCCTCTCTGTAAAAAAAAAAAAAAAAAAAAAAAAAAAAAAAAAAAAAAAAAAAAAAAAAAAAAAAAAAAAAAAAAAATCAATAAAATATATTTAAAAAAATAAGTGTCAGAGATGAAAGAAAATTAATAAAATGTATATGAAAATAATATATAAATTGATTAATAAATAAACAACATAACAAAGACATGATATAAAAACAATAAAAACATGATATAAAAACAACTGATAAAAACAATAACTGATAAAGTTATTCTAACACTGAGGCCAGTGTCAGATGGGGACAAATCAGTTCTTGGAATCAGAACAACTCCTCCTCGTTCACAGATTCTGTTAGTACTTCAGCTTCGATTATGTTAGGTTGCAATCTTTTGATAATAAATCTAGTACCATTACAAAGACCCCATTTACTATTAAGATTTCTCAGCCACATGATGATTGCACCTACTTTCAATTCTAATTTATGACATTGCATTCCCAAAGGAGTAATACTTTTAAGAAATTTGAGGGGGAAATTTTTCTTTTTCGGCATCATCTGTTGAATCTAGTATTACTGTTGATTACACTGTTGTCTCTGAGTCTTAATACAATATCCATTCCCCAGCCTTTCTCACCATGTGGGAAAAAAATAGGATACGTCATTGCATCTAATGCAGGAAACAGGATACTGATTTGTTTCATTTTAGTGGCATTCAAAGTATTGGGATCTGGTTTACAATGAATGAACAAGTCCCTTTCAAAAGGAGATCCTCCATCTTCCTTTCTGAATGTGATTGCAACTTCCATTACACGGTGATAATTTTATCTACCCAAATCACTATTATGGTCATATTTAATAGCCATTGTTATTTCTGTGCAGTGCCACCATTTTCTTATATTATACCTTCAGAATGTCAACAAGAACAACCAAATTCACAATCGACAATGACAGATCAAAAAACACATGTGCGATTGGTGGTGCCAGCAAGAGCTTTATATTTATCATGCATGCGTAAGTCAATGTAGCCTTTTATAGATAGAGAAAAAACATGCTTAATTAGACCTGCTTTCTGATATAGCTAAACTTTTTCCAGCCCAGTGAAGCACCCCAATTTTTCTTTCATGTAATTGTCAGCAACACAGCAGTAAATATCAACACAAAGCAGATTATTATTATTGTAGATCACGCAGGGAGAACAAAGGGTAAAATATTTAACTGCAGCAGTGTTTGACTATATTCTGCACAGTGAGAAAACCTAAGTCATTTTTAAGGTCCGCCATTTCTTCTTTTCAGTAGGGTCAAAGTTACTAAGTGTCCTAAATCTCCATTTTCTGGCTAATGAAAAGAAAATAGGATTCCACCAAGTCTATCTACCTACTCCAGGACTTCTGTGAGGATCAAATGAGATGAGGCACGGGAAAACACTTCAGACATTTGGTTACAGTGTAAAGTGTTTCCACCTGAGGTTAGTCATCGCTAGGGAGAGGAAGCCAGATGTTTCTACTTGACGTCATTACCCAGACAGTCAGAAACTTAGCATATTAACCTTTTCTATAGATAGACTAGAGGCCCGGTGCACAAATTTGTGCATGAGTGGGGTCCCTCAGGGTGGCCTGCGGAAATAGGGCCCCAGCTCATGCCCCCAGACTCACAGCCCTGCCTGGCACCCTGTCTTGGCCTGGTGCCACCCCTCACTTACTCCACCATCCCGCCTGCAGGGCAATTGACTGGGGCTGGGGCCCCTGCCCAGCTTCCTCAGTGCCTGGGAGCTGGGTGGTGGCCCTGCCTCCCACTGCCACTGCTGGTTGCCATCAGGGGGACTATTGGTAGGGCAATCAGGCCTGCTCGCACCTGCCTTGGCCTGTTGCTGCCCACTCACCTGCTCCATCATCCTATTGCAGTCCCGCTCTCATCGGGGCCCATCAGGGCCAGTAGCACCTCCACTGCTGTCCACTGCCAGCACCGTGTCACCGACACCTGCCATGTTTTGTGCTGCTCTCAGGTGTTCAGACATCATAGCAAGCGGTCAAACTCCCCATGTGACATTTTGCATATTAGGCTTTTATTATATAGGATTGGGCCTAAGGATTTACATGAAGTTGGGCCGGGGGAGGACACAAACATTTGGTGTGTAGCAAGGTCGTTCAAAGTTCTTGGCCATGCGGGCTTAGACACACGGCTGCTACTTCATGAGGCCACAAGGAGAATCTCTCACTTTAGGGAGGGCTCAGTTTTCTTTTTCTTCTTTTTAAAAGTATTTGACTTATTCATTTTTATTTTAAAATCTGTATGGTTTTATGAACTGGTGTCTCCCCAATAAATTCAATGAGAGGGAGAGGGGGAGAGAGAGTGATAAAGAGAGCTAGAGAGATATAAAAAGATTAGTGATATGAAATTAGAGATATGAAATTCATGCACTTGGGGGTAGGGGGTTCCCTCAGCCTGGCCTGTGCCCTCTTGCAGTCCCGGACCCCTCGGGGGATGTCCGACTGCCGGCTTAGGCCCACTCCCCAAATCGACAGTCAGATATCCCTCTTGTAGCCTGGGACCCCTCGCTCCTTACCACCTGCCTGCTCGCTGCTCCTTACTGCTGTCACAGAGTTGGGAGAAACTTCTGCCACCACCACTGTGCTTGCCAGCTTGAGCTGGGCTTCTGGCTGAGCAGTGCTCACGCTGTGGGAGCATACTGACCACCAGGGGGCAGGTCTTGCATTGAGCAGCTGCCCCCTGGTGGTCAGTGTGTGTAATAGCAACTAGTCATTCTGCCTTTGGTCAATTTGCATAATAGGTTTTTATTACATAGCATGAGATGACCCCTGAGTACTTGTCTCATTTAGGTTTTAGATCCCAGGCGACAAAAATGTTTTTGTTATGTCCTCCCCAGAGGAGGGAGGCTGGGAGGACAGGTGGCCCCAGGACATCTTGGGCCTGCTGGCTGCGACTCTGGGGAATTTTCACTTGTGAGTTGCTGGATGCTCCTGTTCTGGCCTCCACTGAAAAAGCTCTTCCTAACCCCACTTCTGGTGCCATGGTTGGTGGCGCTACGCTGGCCCTGAGCTGGGGGGGAACCCCTGGGGAAGCAATAGGCCCCCCAGGCACGTGATGGGATGAGCTTGCAGCTTAGGATCTGAATTGGTCCCTCTGATGTTCTGACTGGTTGTCGGGAGCCACCTGGTGGCTGCTTTTATTGCGGGGCTCCTGCTGGTGGTGCTGGTGTGTTGGTGCCTGGGTGCCTGGGTGCCTGGGTGCCTGGCCCTTTCTCGGGAGATTGGACCTGCAGGACCAGCAAGGCTGAAGCGCAGGCTCCTTCTATTGTCCTCGCCTTGTTTCCCTTATTGGTGGCACCAGTGGTGGCTCCCATCTCCTCTTGCAGATCAACAGTGATGGGCGCTCTCCAGGCTGGGCCCGCCAGACCGCGTGGGACAGTCCTGGCGAATAGGATCCCTCTCCTTGCTCTGCCCCGGGCCCCTCTCCTCTCCATGGATGGCGGTGTGCGAGGGGCAGGGCTGCGGAACCGCCCCACCTGGGTTACACGCCTGTGTCTAATGCAGCGGGGCACTCTCCGCCTGCCTGCCGGAGGTGCCTCCGGAGCCTCCCTCCCCCGGAGCCTCCCTCCCCGCAGCCGGTGGGGAGTTCCCCCTCTCGCCTCCCTGTTGGGCGAGCTGGTGTTGCTCGTTGGCCCTCGGCGGTGCCCCTGGAGCGCTCTGGGATGTCCCTCAGGGCCCAGGCCCAGCTGGTGGTGTCGGGTCCGGTTCCGTTTCCCGCGAGCCCCTCGGGTCGCCGCTGCCAGGAGGAGCCTGAGGAGTCAGGCTGGACAGGGAAGGTGCCCCTTCCCCTCGCGTGCGGGGCCGGGCCGTGAGCGATCCGATGGGCGAGTCAGCGACGGGGGCAGCTGCCCTGGGTTCTGTGGGTCCCTCCTCTGCCCTCCGTGGATGCGGTGGGTTCTGTCCCGCGTCTTCCCGGCGGCCCCCTCCCCCGACGCCCCCTGGCAGCAGGCGGCTCTTGAGTTCAAGGTGGAAGAGGCCCCGGCCAGGCCAGAGGACCAGCCCAGGCAACCCAGGCGCTCCCTCCTGGAGGCCATGTCGGGGCGCTGGAGTGTCCCTGTGCCGCCTCTGTCCGGGTGGAGCTTCCCCACCCCCCTCCACCCTCGAAACTCTTGTGCCTTCGCGGGCCGAGGGGTGTTCGGTGAGTGGGGAGGGTGCGCCCTCAGTGAGAAAGTTTTCTCAGCGATCCTGGAGGGTGCCTCGGGGTACCAGTCCCAGATGGTGCCTGGGGGTACTGGTCCAGGAGGGTGCCTTGGGGTACCGGTCCCAGATGGTGTCTTGGGGTACCGGGACCACCCAGCCGCCGCCCCTCCAGAAGGGCCGTGGGTAGCCGCCTCTGTGTTTGGGCACTCAGGGCCCCTGGCGCACGCGCTCTGAGGGGCAGACCTTGGCCTGAGCCTCACCCTTCCGAGTTGGGGAGGAGGACCCCTGCGTGCTTATAGGCGGGCGCAGGCTTCTCCTGTCACTTATGGAAGTGAAGAGGAGGGTGTTGGGAGGAAGCAGAGGCCTTTTCCCACTCTCACCGCCCCCTCCCTCCCTGCCAGCGCTCTCCCTAGGAGTTCACAGCAGGCGGGTGAGTTGCTTGGGCACAGTGGGGCTGGTTTGTCCTGGGGGCATTCTGCCAGCGGGCGGATGGTGGATGGATGGATGGTGTATGGTTGGATGGATGGTGGATGGATGGATGTATGGTGAATGTATGGATGTATGGTTGGATGGTTGG
>PVJC01045291.1:0-13761 GCA_004026665.1 Murina feae | reverse complement strand
CATGCATTCTTTAGTGAGTTTCAACACTATTAATATAGAGTCAATCTTGTTTTATTCCTCCCACTCAACTTTTCTCCAACTGCTTTCTTACTGAGTAGTTTAAAAGCAACTCCAGATGTAATTTTATCTATAAATCATATGTGTATTTTTAATTGTCCCCCCAAAATCTAGGAACTTATAAAGCAAATACCCATTTCCTTATCTCTTACTCATACTAGCAGATATGATTATATAAAAATAATCTAACACTTTTATTGGTATTTTTTCAGTTTTAAATTCGAAAGAATAATGAATAAAAAGAAAGTTCTTGAGGTCTGTGATAATGTCCTATTCTTTCTCTCTAGGACCTTTCACAATTCCAAGGTACTCAGAGACAAAAATGTATTAAAGTATATATTTATTTCCTTTTCTTTTTAAAATCTTATCTTATATAATTATGTATAATAGCTTATATAAATATAAGATCAGAGCCCTATCTGAATCATCTCAGCACATACTATTAGAAGCAACACAATTTTTTTTTTAAATAAAAATCTGAGAACCAAGATGGTGGCATGAGGTATATACCTAAATGCACAGCTTCCACAACTACATTATAAAAATACAACTATACAGATAAATGGCCATCCTCCAGAACCAAAGGAGGGGAAGCTTTACAATTAGAAGGCAAGAGAAGGAGTGCAGTGAGACTGAGTAGAAGCTCCCGGTGCCAAAACTAAGAGGTACGGACGTGTGGAACAGAGGCGGCGGCACGGGTGAAAGGGTGGCGGTGGCTGAGCCTGGGTCCGAAGCTTGGAAGGAGATTATAAATTCCAGGGTTACACTGAATGTGATGTGGGCTGTAGGGCAACGGGGCTGAAGACCAGTGGCATTCTAGCAGTGCTGTTTGCAGCTATCACTGACACAGAGATTCAGGGACTCAGAGACGCACAGACCCCAGGACTTGAAGGCGCAAAAACTGGGAGAAACTGTAGAGTCAGCAGAGGGGCAGCTATTGTGGGTTGCTCCACCCCAGTGATTCTGAGACCTTGCCCCACCCCACCTACAACCCCATCCAAGCTGTGCGCCTACCTGCCTTCAGCATAACCAAGGGTCTACAGCTGGGACAGAACTCCAAAAGATCTAAACCCCAAACGAAGAGAAAGGCCTGCAGGTCATTTCCTCCCAGTGATAACTACAACAAGACTGTGCACCCAACCTTCAAAGGCGTACAACAAGAGTGGCCACCCCAGGTGATTGGGGAAGTTAAATCACTGGGCCCTATAGGACACCTAGCACAGAAAACCACTCTATCAACGAGCAGCCAAAATACGGAGACTAAGAAACAGGTCACAAATGACAGAAATGGAGGAAAGCAAACGACTGGATATAGAGTTCAAAACCACGGTTATTAGGTTTTTCAAGAATTTTCTAGAGACTGCTGATAAATTTAGTGAGACCCTCGAGGATATAAAAAAGGACCAGCTAAAAATTAAGCATACACTGACTGAAATAAAGAATAATATACAGAAATCCAACAGCAAATGAGAGGATCGCAAATCAAGTCAAAGATATGAAATATGAAGAAGCAAAACCCACCTAGCTGGAAAAGCCAAAAGAAAAAAGAATAAAAAAATATGAAGATAGTGTAAGGAGTCTCTGGGACAACTTCAAGCGCACCAACATCAGAATTATAGGGGTGCCAGAAGAAGAGAGAGAGCAAGATATTGAAAACCTATTTGAAGAAATAATGACAGAAAACTTTCCCCACCTGGTGAAAGAAATAGACTTACAAGTCCAGGAAGCTCAGAGAACCCCAAGCAAAAGGAACCCAAGAAGGACCACACCAAGACACATTATAATTAAAATGCCAAGAGCAAAAGACAAGGAGAGAATCTTAAAAGCTGCAAGAGAAAAGCAGTTAGTTACCTACAAGGGGACACCCATACGACTGTCAGCTGATTTCTCAACAGAAACTTTGCAGGCCAGAAGGGAGTGGCAAGAAATATTCAAAGTGATGAACAACAAGAACCTACAGCCAAAATTACTTTACCCAGTAAAGCTATCATTCAGAATTGAAGGTCAGATAAAGAGCTTCACAGACAAAATAAAGCTAAAGGAGTTCATCACCACCCAACCAGTGTTATATGAAATGCTGAAAGGTATCCTTTGAGAAGAGGAAGAAGAAAAAGTAAAGATAAAAATTATGAACAACAAATACATATCTATCAACAAGTGAATCTAAGAATGAAGTGAATAAAAAATCTGATGAACAGAATAAACTGGTGAATAGAATAGAATCAGGGGCATAGAAAGGGAGTGGACTGACAATTTTTGGGGGTAAAGGATGTTGGGGGTGAGGGAAGAGAATGGACAATAATCGTACACCTATGGATGAGGACAGCGGGAGTGGGGGGTAAGGACAGAGGGTGCGGTGGGAACTGGGAGGAGGGGAGCCCCTGGGGGGAAAAAGAGGAACAACTGTAATAATCTGAACAATAAAGATAAAAAAGAAAGAGTAAAAAATTAAAAAATATATTTTTTTAAAAAAAGAAAAATCCTTTGATTTTAACAGGATGAGAAGAGGGTCTGGAGTGAAGAGAGAAATTGCTAAGAAAAACTTTGTCCCTAGCTAGTATCTTTTCCCATTGGTCACCTCCACTGATAACCTTAGTGTGTGATTATATATATATATATATATATATATATATATATATATATTTCCAGAGACTTTGTTCAATCTTTGAAGCCATCTTTCAATTCTGGAAGGAGAAAGCCAGTCCACTCCAAAGTGCCCCTGGGCCCCTCATCTGCATGGGCCTGGAGACAGATTGCATCCTGGCAGCTTGAGGAGGGTTCAGGTCAGTGGTTCTGGCAGTCACACAGAACAGCTCTGTGGTTCTCTCTGGAGAAAGCCTTCTGTTCTCCTAAGTGCTAGCATATTAAGAATCAACTGCGTGGAATAGGATAGGGAGGGATTTGGAAAAGAAAATGTGAAGACAAATGGGGATATTTAAAAGCAGAAAAGAAAACCCAGTGCTAGAAAAGCATTCTTTAACTTAGACTAGCTGTAAATTTTTTTCTCCTGTTGATTTCCTGACTTGGAAAGAATTCATTAATGAAAAAATGGGGGGAAAAAGGTACAGGCTGGAAGCTCAACTGCAATTTTTTTTCTTAATGGTAAATCTGGTACCATTCATATTTGTGAAATGTGAAAGAAAGATTTGAAAATCTCATTTTGTCATTTTACCAGAAAAGTTGAGCAACCTACTTAAAAGACACAAAATAAATTTACAGTCTGGGTAGAGGTTGAGGAAGTGCTTTTCTTGCCTTCCCCCTACTTGCTGTACCAACGGAGCTTGAAGCTTCTCAGTCTGCCGTCACATTTAACTCTATTTTTTCCCTGCCAAGAACCCGATGGCCGAATTTCTGGTTAGACTGGGAGTAGGATAAATCTTTGTTGTAATTTGCTCAACTGAGATCCCACCCAACTAGATTTCTGGATGAGAAATTTATTGCTTCTCCTCATGGAAGGATATAATAACAGGTCAACAATTTCCACACTCCATCTGACAGGACATTCACCTGACCATGGGTGTGGCCACATATTAATCAGTATGAAAATTTAGTTGGAGGCGAAGGATGGAAGGGGAGGTCTGAAAGGAAGGAGGCCTCCTCAGTCTGGTCCTTTCCGGAGCTTCCTGAGAACTCTTGGTATTTCCAAGCAACTTCTCCAACTGTCTGTGGCTCCTGCCTTCCACAGTTCTGAGGGACAGACTCCAGCCGAGCGGTCTTTCTGTGAGTGTTTGAGGCTCTCAGCACCCTTTCTCAGTGGCTGCCATCCGTATTTCACAGACTAGCCTTCTAGGGTGCCTGGTCAGAGCCTTTTAGTAACATAAGTCTGAATAATACCCTAAGTAACAGGCTGCTGGCCATTCTCTCAACACCTTAGAATTAGGCAGGATGGCTATGACTGGACTGACTCTACCTTGGCTAATGGAGAAAACTCACCATCCCCAAAGGAATGTTTTCCTAGGCAGGAGCAGGAACGAGTTATCTTAGCTACAACACATATTAGAACTTCTTCCCCATGAACACAGCCTAGAAGGAAAAGAAAAAAGAGAATACTAGAAAGAGGAGGGAGGGGAGTAAACAGGACGGGATGCAAGAAAGGAAAAAGCAAGGAGTATACTGCTTTTATTCCATATGTTTCTTGGTGTCATTCCAGAAACTGAAGATGCCTACTAATGTGAAACAGGAACTCTTCATGTAATTATCTTGATGGCGGTATAAAAGTTTCAGCAGTACTTCAAATTACACAGTAGGTGTGTTCCTAGAAACCTATTTTCCTCCTTTAATTTACATAAATTCATATTTCAGAAGTACTGAAAAAAAACTTTATAAAGTTTCTGACAAGAAGGGTTATTAGGACACGTGTTTGTCATTAGTAGAAGTATCAGTGCACCACATGTACTTCTTAACAGAAAAGTAGGAAACACATTCAACTGAAAATATTTGCTAAAGAATACATCTGTCATGGAAGGCAGTGAGACTCAACAGACCGGAGCCCTCAGGGAGAACCATTATGACAGAAAATCTGAAAAATCAGGAACCATGCCTGATATGGATCATGACAAGTTAGAAATTGGGAAACTTATTTAAAAATTGGGATCAAGGAGCATGCAGGGTTGGGAAGTCAGAAAGTAAAGCTTGAGGCTACAATCAGTCAGATGTCAATAGCCGAGATCTTAATGAGCCAACAAGCCTCAAAGGTCAGGACAGATGAGGTAGTCAGATAAACTAAATCAAGGGCACGACCTAAGAAATGTGAGAGCTTTGACCTTAGACTGTACTTGACACCCTTCATCTACCCATACTAGAAAGGCTACCTAACACTGGGACAGAAGGCTTCATCCAGGGTCAAATGTTCCCCAGCTAGAGTGATGCTTCTACCTGTTCCATTGCTTCAAAAGTAGAGATTAATTTTGACGAGAGAGAGAGAAGGAGCGAGAGAGAACAATATTCTACCAGTGTTTCTAGAGTCCTCATCAAGTGTTCTATTACTCTTTTAAATTAAATTGCCTACAAAATAAAAAACTAAAATGAAGCTAATGCCTCTAGAAATCAGAAATTGGTTCTTGATTTCTGAATCATTCCTGAGTTTTTATTACAGCCCACTGGTTATCTCTCTGATGTCAGGGAAAGTATAATTTCCTTTTTTTTTTTTTGCATAAATAAGAATCTTAAGTCTCTTTTGCAGTGATGAGTGCAGGTGATCTGAAAATTAATCAGTGAAATTACTCAGCACATGAAGTTAACCTGAGGTGCAGATATCTTTTGAAGTAACTACTTAGAACATGGCCATTTTCCTCTAAGAATTACACCTCCCTCTCTACACATAGGGTTGGTCCTGGCTGCCATGTTGATAATATGCACTCCTACTCCTCTGACAAAGCTGGTTGAGCCAGGGGTGGTACCTAACACAAATTGAGCCAATTAACATTTCTCTTGAGAAGCTGATAATTGGAATTCAAGAATGCTAGTGAGTCTCTACTAGTTGCTCAAAATGAAGGTATGCAAATGAAGGCACTATCAGACATTTATCCTTTCCCATGTTGCTGTCTCATATGGTAGAGACTACCTACATGTGGCCATTTACCAGTAAGTTTAAGTTTACTAGTAAATCAAGTAAAATTAAAAATTCAGATCCTTATTTACCCCAACCATATTTCAAGTGGTCAATGGAACCTACGGCTAGCGAATACCATATTTAACAGTACAGATGTAGAATATTTTTAAATCACTAAAGGAGTTTTTTGAGCATCCCTGCTTACCAAGTATTCAGAGAAGCAGAGAACATCTGTGTACAGAGATCAGGTAAGAAAGCAGATCTGTAGACTGAAATAGAACCAAGAGAGAAAGAAAAGGTAGGAGATTAGCTGCTTCTATTTTCTAGGCTTTTGTTCTAGTCTTGAGTATGTATCCCTGTAATAAATTATCCTTTCTCACTCAAGCTATTTTGTTTAGAATGTTTTACTTGCAACTCAAAGGTGCTTATTTAAGGCAATGTGAATCATTTTAACTTTCCCCATTTTCTTTCTCAACACATTATAGCAGTGAATTATTTGGAGAGTTATTGCTATTTTTTCCTTCATTTTTATCTATAAGAGTGGTTTTTTGTGTTGGTTTTTTTTTTTTACATTTTTGCGCAGTAAAAACTCCTAAAATTTACTAAGCAGGGAATAGTAATTTTTAATTTTTAACCTTTAAATGATATAGCCTGGGGCAATTCATTCATACAAGTAATGGGTAAAGCTTGGCTGCTGTAAAGTGAGGTGCTAGGTATAGAGTTAATTGGAGGGTAATTTGTTGATTTCCTCTCTCCAGAAAAGTACTAAATAAAGTGGCTCACAGAAAGGAAGGATTACAAGAAGTATCATAAACTTCAAGTTTATGACATACAAACTATCTCAGAAGAGTCCAGGGAACTAAATATTTGTGATTTAGGAGCTGCCTCAGAAAGATTTTATTTCCACTTAGTATCTTTTGCAGGAACTTTTTGGGAGAGAAAGCAGTAGCCTTGTATCTCCTGACATAACTTTAGAATACACAGGCTTGCAAAGCAAAAGTGAGCTTGACCTCAAGCAGGCAGAATACCTTTGATCTTTACCAATCACTGGAGCTGCCTGAGATTATCTTAAATGCTAACCAGAGAGAGGGTGTGCCTGGAGCTATACTAACTCCACTACTGCCCTGTGCAATGATCCCTTACAGGCGAATGGGCTGCTGTAAAAAGTGATTCAAGTCTACTGGGGGGAGGGGGGTGTAGGGAGAGGAATTTATATCAGAGAAAGAAATAGTTTGCCACCTGAACCCTACCTAGCCTGCTTTCCAAGGGAGGTGGGTCACCTTCCTTGTGTGTTGAGGAGTTTACTTTTTTAAGTTTAGGTAAGATCCAGAAATGTAAACGGGAGAAGAGCTGGAATTAGGAGATGAGGGTAGTAACGAGAACCTGAGTATAAGAAAAGAGTAAATAAGAAGCTAGATTCTGTGAGAGAAAACATCCAGAGAGATAAAAACTAACAGATCCAGAGAAGTGATGGAGGAAGGACTTTAAGGAAATGCCTCATATAGGCTTAAAAGTTGTGTCCTGTGAGACGGTCATCCCAACTTCCTTCCTATAAAGTTTTAGTAATACTTGCCCTCCCAAATGTCAAGGAGCTTCCTTGCTGAGGGAGGTGAACTGAACTGAAACCTTCATGAGAGGAGGGCCAATGATGCATCTCTCAGTCTGAGAGAATGCTACATAATTTTTCTTCATATCAGGGCTCAATTTATGTTAATAATACACTGGCCTCGAGTAAATTTTGTGAAGCTATTTAATTTGATAAAATTACATTTCAGTCAAAAAAAAAAAACAGTTTCAGAACCAAGGCAGGTAAATCGTGGGAAATGAGATTAGGGAGCTACCATGTTGCTATTCCTTCTTATGTGAAGAGAACTACACCATCTAAAATTGAATGAGAAAATAATATAAACTTAATTAAATGTAATAATGTTATAGAAAACCAGAGAAGAACCAAGCAACACTTAGAGAGATGGAGTTACATTTATTATTACACACGGGCCCAGAGAAAAATGTCTCTAGAATTCTGGGCGAAGTCACACAGGAAGTTTCCTGTATTTATACCATGTTACCCTCTTTGTCTCCCAAATATGGGGTTTTCCGGTCCCCTTTGCAAGTTCTTAAAGAGGCCCTATGTGCTGGGGCTTTGAGACCTCGACCAAAGGCTTGGCCTGGTGCCAGCACTGATAACTTCATCTGGAGAAGGTTTAATGGCCTCTCTGAAATGGGAGTACTCTTAGTTTCCTTATTATTTAAGCCAGCAAGCTTTACAGAAACCAAAATGCAGGATTAAAATTTCAAACAGCAGTTTTTATGTACGATGGATACTTCAATAAAACACGTGTTCCTCAGCTTTAATTAATTACCTCTTTCATGGCTAACCCTATACCAAATACTGCAAGGGATACACGTATACCCACACAAACATAAATGTAAATATTAATAGTAAACTATTTTCCCTGTCCTCAAAAAATTAAAATATTTTAAAATATATTTTTTATTGATTTCAAAGAGGAAGGGAGAAGAAGAGAGAGATAGACACATAAATGATTAGAGAGAATCATTGATTGGCTGCCTCCTATACCCTCTCCCCCCCCCTCCCACACTGGGGATTTAGCCAGCAACCCTGGCATGTGCCCTGACCGGGAACTGAACCATGACCTCCTGGTTCATAGGTCAACACTCAACCACTGAGCCACACTGGCTGGGCTAAAACAATTTTTAAATAAAACAAAGTACTGTAAAATAATAAACAAATTAAATGATATAATAAGAACAAAAATAAATCAAATTTTAAAAAGAGAGGGTGGGGCCCTGACCGGTTTGGCTCGGTGGATAGAGCATCAGCCTGTGGACTGAAAGGTCCCAGGTTTGATTCCGGTCAAGGACATGTACCTTGGTTGCGGGCACATCTTAAATGCTAACCAGAGAGAGGGTGTGCCTGGAGATACACTAACTCCACTACTGCCCTGTGCAATGAGTAGGAGGTGTGCAAGAGGCAGCTGATCGATGCTTCTCTTCACCGATGTTTCTAACTCTCTATCCCTCTCCCTTCCTCTCTGTAAAAAATCAATAAAAATATATTTTTTAAAAAAAGAGAGGGTGGAAAAAGTGTATGTGTTAGGATGATTAATTTGAGCTACTTCATAAAGTGGAAAATAGAACATATGGAGAAACGGCAAATTAACCAGACTCTCTGAATGGCCAAGTCTGGGTGGGTGGGTGGGGAGCGGGAAGAAATGAATTAGATAAGGAGATCTATGCCAGCCTACAGAAGGCTTGGTTGTAAGGTAAAAAGTTGGAGAGTCTCCTCTTTCTCTTTTATTTATTCCTCCTACTCCTGATCCTATTCTCTCTAATTCCAGTGACCTTACTCCTTACACTAAAGTTAGCAACGTGTACCAGACTCTAAGTTTTATAAACAGTCATTCAACGTTTATGGATTGAATCTTGTCTTTGCAAAGATGTGCTGGCTCAAGTAAAGAATATATTTCTGGAGGGGACTCGGGGCTGGCAGAGGCCCCAGGGCCCCAGGGGTTCTTCATCCAGATGAACATTATAGGATTTATATTGGTCGCAGCAATTCCTAGATTTCTATTATTTCTAATCTGCTCAACTATCATTGGGATTCAGGAAGGGAACTTAAGTCATGTGAAGAAATTTTCATTATGAGATTTATTTAACTAGATATTTTGGGAGATGATATTCCTTGCAGCAAGCCTTCAATAAATTACAAGGCTGCTAATACTTAACTGATTCTTACCTTGACTTTTACCTGTGAACTTTAATGAAACTTTCTGCCCGTTTAAAAGCCAATGGAGTCCAAAGGGATAATGAATCATGAACATCTTGTCTTATTTACTACTTCTCTGTCACTTTCCTAATTATTATTATTATTATTTTTTTGTTTCACGTCTTCCACATCTGGGATAATTATTGGATAATTTCTCCCTTCTTTCTGGTACATTTTAGAGTTCAATTTGAGTGCACACCATCCCTCTTCCCCTGGAAGGAATAACAAGAATGTTCATGTCTTGTTTTAACAAGTGGATGATCTGCCCCGACTTCAGTCAGAACTTCACACTATAAAAAGGAGACCATTATGTTTAACTTTTGCCCTGTGAGAAAAGCAGGATATGTCAAGCCTCTACTTAAGTTTTTTCTTTCATCCTTATGAGTCCCTCTCATGAGTTAATTTCTTTCAGAGACTCTGTAAGCCCCTTAAAGAGCGGTACTGTTCCCTGACAAACACACTGGCACGCAGTTAATCATTAATTTTGCATGGTCCACATCTGCTGTCTGCTGGACGGGACGTTGTTGGGGCGACTTCCTCCTGTTTGTGTGAGCGCTGCTGTTATCAGCAGTCCAGACAGAGCCAACCTGCCTCTCTTTAACAAGTGCGAGTTTCAGAGTTCACGAGGCTTAAACTTACACGAATATGGTAGTATTTTTTTATGGCAAAACAACAGCTGCAGGAGCAGACTCAGCAACACGCCCTGGCTGAGTATGTGCAGATACTAAAAACAGGTGCACCTCGCGACGAAAATGGTGTTGTGTGCCATAAGAAAAAGAAGAAAAAAAGCATAGCATTCATGTCTTCACCAGATCAGGATCTAAATAAAGTATGTATGGGAGGCACATGAAGGAATTCACAAACACGGCAAGCTGAAATATCAAGGCTTTTTAGAAAAGCAATAAGGGTAGAACTTACAATTGCACCAGCAAGATTACTTTTCTTTTACTGCTGAGGAGAATGCTATCTTCTGAAAGTCTAACATGCCAGCGGTACACATAATAAAAGTTACTTTCAAATGGCAAGCAAATTAAACGATATCATCTTTCTTCTCTTTCTTGGACTCGGTCTGGGGTTCCAGTTTTATACCACTTGGGGAAAAGTTGAAATTGGCCTTTATGTGGGTGGAGGAGAGGCAGATTTGAATGCGATCCTGTTCAAATAATCTCCTCCAGCCTCACTCGAGAGTGGTGCATGAAGGCTGGAAAGAGTGAGCCTCAGAGCTCCGGTGTAGGGGCAACACTCCGTGGCCGCACTGCCAGGAAGGCTCCAGAGGGAGTGCCTAATAAATGTCAGTGCTGTGTGGCGATTTCAGCTGGAAAGTACCTTGCACAAGTTTACTTGAAAATTAACACTGCAGTCATACAGCAGGGGGAAAGGAGCGCGTGTTGTTTCCAGACATAATTGAGATTGAACTCTCACCAATTCAGAAACAAGCGTTACACTCCGCAGCCCCAGAGAGGCCAGCCGGCCTCTGCCAGAAGGGAAGTATTGCCATCATCAGGAACACAAAGTGCTCTGTATGCGGCTTGCAGAGAGAAGCAGCCCTGTCATTGGGGCTGGCCATTCATCTTTGTGTGTCCTTATGGCAGAGGTGGTGTGAGCAGGAACCCCCCCACACTAAAACATGACTGATGCTTCTGGGGTCCAAGTGGTCTCTGACAACAGCTGTCTTTGAGGCATTGCTGACATAGGAGGGGGCCCAAAGATTGCTGTCAACCTGCTGCATGACATCAATAATGCCGGCCTGTCCCCAAGGGCTCTGAGCCTTTACCTGCCTCATACAGGCCTGATTCTCCCAGGATTCAGAGCGAGGTCAGCAGTGGCCCGCTGAGGAAAACAGACAACTTCAAGCGACTTGATGGAGCCCCACCAGAACCCCTGACATGTGCAAGCTCTCCTTGAAGTCTGCCACATTTAGAAACAGCCTCGATTTGGAGACTGAGTATTCTCAAGTTATATAAAGGGTGAGTAAAAATAACAATTCTGCTGCTACATTTTATTATAGAAGCTTCACATTTAGTCTCTTGCAACAAAACTCCTACATATTGCTGATTCACTGGCTTGGGACCCTCTTGGATTTCTCTCTTCAGGGGAGAGATCTGGGGTGAAATAAGAAATAAGGAATGAAACAGTTTATAGAAATAATGTTATTGGGCATAATGGTGATATTTTGGAACTATAACATTCTTAATGGCATCGTTTTTTTGTTCGTTTGTTTTAAGTAAGAGTGTGAACATTTCAAGTAGAGGTTAAAGCTTTGGATTATTTTAATATCATGAGGTATCCCCTTCTCCAGTTTCACTTGCAAGGGAAAGAACTGATTTACTACTGAATTAATTATCAAAAATATCATAGACACAAATTAAAAAGTTCTACATGTATTAGGTACAATGTTTGCATATTGATAAAACATTGGCAAATGTAGATAGAAGTGGGTAGCAGCTGAAGTGTGTTCATACCTCAGCGAGAGGTCTGGACGAGGACTGGAAAAGAAGGCATTAAATCTTCCTCAGCTTGGCTTGGGGAGAGGAGCTGTCAGAAGCAAGCCAACTTTCAGAAGGCTGAGAGATCAAAGGAGCCCTGGTAGCAGCGTAACAGAGCGTGGACTTTTCCAGTCGACCAGGCTGTCCACTGGGAACCCTGAGCACCTTGTCTGAACTCCCTAAATCTTATGTCCTGTATTTAAAACTATGTGTGCATGTGTGTGCATATGCGTGCGTTCTGTGTGAGCATGTGTGTGTTGTGCTGATTAAACACAATAGTGGATACCCAAAAGGTATATATCCTCTGTTGTTGGGAATATGCAAGAATCTTAAACCCAGGAGCTTGAAGCACAGATGAGTATATCGAGGCTCCAAAACAAGTGGATGAATAACAATCAAGAAGTTGAGGAACTTCAGTGACAAAGAACAGGTTAAAGTTGCCAAAAGCTGCAGAAGTACCCAGACAGCCAGAGATCAAGTGTGGCCTAAGTAAGCAAGACTCAACCATTCAAAACTTCCGAGTTCTGACCCAAGGCCAGAATGTCACAGTGAACAAGCCTTCCTCATCGCCATGTCAACAGAGCAGAAAGGGATTTGGAGTGAGAACTGAATTGGGCCTGTGTGGCTACTGTAACCAGTGAGACAGAAAGGAACAAAGCAGTCCTGACAAAGGATAAAGAACAGCAATAGTCTAAAGATATTTGTCAGCTGTCACTCACTCTCTAGGTCATGTCATCCAGTCTTATGACTTTGTATAGTTGCCTATGGCTGCTGTAACAAATTGCCACAACCTTACTGGCTTAAATCAACAAAATGTTATCATCTTACTATTGTGGAGGTCAGAAGACTCACTTAGCTATAAAATTACACATCAGCAGGATGATGTCCCTTCTAGAGACTCCAGGGGGGATTTATTTCTTTACCTTTTCTGTCTTCTAGAGGCTGCCTGCATTCCTTGGCTCATGGTCCATTTCTCCATCTTCAAAGCCAGCAGCTTAGCATCTTGAAGTCTCTTTTCCTCTCTATTTTCCCTCTCTCTTCCTCTCTCGCTGTCTCTGACTCTGGCCTTCCTGTCGTCCTCTTATAAGGAGGCTTGTGAATACAATGGACTCACAGAGATAATCCAGGATAATCTGCCAATTTTAAAACCTTTAACTTAATCACATTTGTAAAACTTAGTTAACCAGGGCCTAACCTGCTGGGTATTACTGGAGCCTAATTAAGCTGGGGGGGGGAAACAACACCCAACTCCAACCCTCTCTATCCCATCGCTCTCATCTACTAAGGGAAGCAAAAAGTCAGCAATACCTGTGAAGTTCATAGTCCAGAGTCATAGGATTATTAAAGGACTGAGACCTAATCACATGACTATAGAACATTTCTCCTCCTCTGACAATTCACCATCACATTATAAAGACCTAGTTTCAGCAATTTTTACCCAGTATATCATATTCAGCTATTAAGGAAAACCTATGTCACACTAAAAGACAAAAAACACAATTTAAAGAGACAGAATAAGCATCAGAACCATACATGGCAGGGATGTTGAAAGGATCAGACCAAGAATTTAAAATATTACATTAATATTCTAAAGGCTTTAATGGATAAAGTAGACAGCATGCAAAAACAGTTAAACACAGTAAGCAGAGAGTTGGAAATCCTAAGAAAAATCTCAAAAAGAAATGCTAGCAATATAAAAACAAGACAAACAAACAAACAAAAACACTGTAAAAGAAAAAAAATGTTTTTGATGGGCTTATTGGTAGGCCCGACATGGCTGAAGAAAAAAATCTCCAAATTAGAGGACATATCCAAAAGAAAAGAAAGCTAGAAGAAGAAAAAGAAGAAGAAGAGGAAGAGGAAGAGGAAGAGGAAGA